>UXGC01000173.1:0-18386 GCA_900480045.1 Eurytoma adleriae | reverse complement strand
AAAAAATCAAATTTCATGAAAATCGCGGCGGATTTCCGTTGGGCGTAAGCCGGCCTATATAGATATACTACCCCATGCAAAATTCAATAGGCGTCCGTTGGGGAGGAAGGATCGCGGCAGCGACTATGGGAGCTTAGTAAAGCCTAATAAATGTTAGATGGGTTTGTGACCGATAAAGTAGGGATGTAATATTTGTTAAAATTATGGTTGATTTCCACGGTAATAGCGCGAGGCCGCCAACTTGCCGGCCGGCTCCATGGCATTCAAAATGGCGGCCGTGGCAGCCGGTATGTTCGCGCACGATGTTTACTGTTGGCAAATTTGATCATTCTATAGAATTATTTAAATTAATTGAACAGTCACTGACTATTATAAACTATTGTTGGCTTATTCGTTTTTAATTTGTTATATCTAAATACCCAATGCATGGAAAATAGACGAGTGGTGGACAACTTTGAGTATCTTCTGCTAGCTAGGAAGCATTACAATGATTAATATGTTTCTAATTTTGTTGAAGAAACTCTTTTTTGTTTCATATTTATATACAACTGGCAATAGTTTTAATAATTGTTTCATAATTTTCAGATTGCAAGCTGCGTAGGCTTACAGTGAGTGTGATACGTAGTGGCCATCGGAGCAGTCACTCATGCTTTCCACGAGTCTGCAATACGATACACTGCACAATGCTGTTTAGTGAAAAAATTCATATTTGTAAGTACATAAATTTCACACGATACTGTATTTTTTATAAATTTTGTTGTAACGGAGTATCTTTAGTAGTGTATATGTATATACATTTACGTTGGATCACATTTTATTTAAAAAAAGAATTTCTTTAGTAATATGCAAAATCGTATGACTATTTTTGTGAAAGAAACAGTTTTGAAATTTTCACGTACCAAAGTTAATACTAACTATTTAATATATCTCGGTTTATACTCGAACATTGCTATTTCTATAAGTGTCTATTTATTTCATGATTTTTCTTATAACGATGCTTCTTAAACAGTTTATATATATTTATTTATGATGATTTCATTTAAAGAATTTCTCGAATAACGTATTAAATATTACAACTTTCTGTGAAAAAAACTGTTTTAAAATTTTCAAGTTATTGAAACTACTTACACTAAGTATTTAAAATAAATTTCAGTTTGTTTCCTGACTGTACCTGTTGCCAGTCAACTGTGTCATGACTACACATGAAAGCTCAAGGAAGCAAACGCAATCCAAAACTGCAAGTGGTAAAGAAGTACTACTCAAAACTGACAATTCGATCGTATTTATGCTTCACATGTAAATACATGTAAGTATATATAATTCACAAAACATTTTAATAGGTGTCTATTTATTTTATGATTTTTTTTATATCAGATACTTTGTTTTTTTTTATATTAGCTACTGGTACTAATACTAATACTAATACTAATTTTATATTAGCTACTTTGACAGTTCAAATATAATATATGTATACTTTTATGATGATGACAAGTAAAAAATTATGTTTTAAAATTCATAATATTAAAACTTGCACTAATTATATAAAATAATTTTCAGTTTGTTTCCTGACTGTACCTGTTGCCAGTCAACTGTCACATCTCTACATGAAAGTCCAAAAACGCAATCAAACTGCGACTGATAAAGAGTACCACTCCAACTTGCCATTTACAATGAGACTACAATTAGAACTGACTGAAGATTGTTCTGCATATTATTCTGTTCTGAGTCTCATTACTTCAGTTATCTTTGCGAAATTCATCGCTTTTATACTTCGCAAATGGATATCTGTAAGTATATATACAATTCACTAGATTTTTTTATATAATTCTTTTCTGAACTTTATATGCTCATATACATTTGTAATTAATTTAAAAAAAATTATTTATGATATTTTTAAATATATTCATCATGAATTTTGATAAAGGAAATTTTTTGGAAATTTTATATTGTTTTGTTAAACTGACCGTGATTTTTATTAACTGTTTGAAATACATTTCAGATCGTGAAACACAAGCACATAGCACATTGTGGCAGGCCTTTGTTACCACAACTAATCAATCTTCAAACCATGCTTAAGGTATTTAATTAATCAGTATTAATATTAGATTATACCACTGAATAATTTTGACCAAATATTCACCAAATATGCAAAGACATTGTACAATGCACTGTCTCACCTACAGTGACATTAACTTTCCACCCTGTACCCTTATATTCATATACATAATTTATATTCAGTATTAATTCACTTATTCAAAATAGTAATAGAATATTTACGTGTAAGTAAATATTTTTATCGACATGTTCTTTTTAATAATGTCCGTTTTATGATATTTTTATTTAGCACATGTTGACGCAATTTATTTAATAAGTGTTTATATCACAATTTATCTCTGTGATATAAAACAACCTGAGCTTTTTGTAAATAATTAGTAGTCTAACGGTGCATATGTACGGCTTTCCTGAAAAAGCATCAATTTTTCAAAGTGAATTTTCCTGAAACTATTGAGCAGAGTCATGAAACTCCTCTTATTAAGTAAAGCTCGAGAAAAATTCCGCAGTATCGTAGGTCGCTGAATTCCGCGCTCAATCTCCCTTCCTTATCGCGCGCCGATACCAAAAAGCTCACTCTAACTGTCTACCGCTTCGTTGAGATGCCGCCACGGGCACGGCGCGCCTCGCAAACGTCGCACGCGGCTTCACGCGTTTTCTAAATTCGCCCGCGGAGGGGCCGAGCGCGCGCACCCGCGAGAACGAGGTCGGAACGGAGGAAAACGTAAATATTTGGGATGTGGAGGCGACGCGCGGGCCCTCGTCACGGGTTATAGCCGCATACGCGCTAGACAACTTCGGTTATTTTCGTACTATTTATTCCCAGGCTTGCGCAAGCGTCGAGAAAAGCCGAGGAAATCGGCCCCTGCGCTAGCGCCCGATCGAAGCTTTTCGCTCCGCCGAGCTAAAGCTCGCTTCGGGCTGACGGCGAGTTTTTCGACGTTTTTTTCTCTCGCTCGATTCGTTGCGTAGGTGTTTATTGATTTCTCGTTTGAATTGGAACGCCGGTGAATTTCGGAATTTTCGATCATTTTTGAGGCGTTGCTTATTGACAAATTAATATTGATTTGTTATGAGCTGCTAAATATTAGCTTTGTGTATAAATATTATTTACCTATTTGAGTTGTTGATTGGAGTGTATAATTGTTTAATTATCTGTATAATAATAATCATAGTGTAAATATAAATATTAATTGAATTTAATTATAGTAATTTAAAATAAATATGTTAAAACATAGAGTTTCTAAAATCACCGCTGCAGTGAGATAACCAAACTCAGAAAAATAAACAGGAATATTTATTATAAAACATTTCAGATTTTAAAGTGTAAAACGTTTTTCATTTCTCGTAAAAAACACTCGCTATCGTCAAAAAACAAAGAAAACGATCGACTGGGAAAACCACATCGCAATAAAAAAAAAAATTCTCCCAATTGCAATCAACGGACGCAACGAATCCCGCGTGCAGTCCAGGTGTAAAAAAAGCGCTTTACGAGAGTCGGCGCGACGGTGCATCTCTAAAACGTCCGAAAAGAGGAACAAGGCCAGCTAGGCTCGCTCGATTTGTTGCGTTTCTCGCTCGCCCGCTCTCGCCTCCAATTGAAGCGAATTAATGCGTGCTCCGCTTCTGCTCGGCGCGTACGTGCGCCGCCGACGGGCGAACGGTCCTCCACCCGCCCTCCGCGCTCGCGGGAGTGACAAATTGACGGTGTCGGGGAGCCGGAGCGCGAAAATCCCCCGCGCCCCGCTGTCCGTTTGACCGAATTGTTTGCGGATTAGCCGCTCTTTTTGTAAAAGAAGCGAAATGCGAACGGATTGGAAAGAAAGAAAAAAAAAAAAAAAAACCGGAGAGGTGACGGTCGATCGAGTCGTATTTCTTATTGATTTTCTCGGTGCCGGTGGCGCGATTCGTTGTGTGTCGGGAGGAAAGTCGCGATTTTATGGGGAGTTGATTGTTTGTTTTATTAGGGTAAAATTGTGTTCGTGGATAATTGTGAAAATAAGTTTCAATTATTTAAATTAAAATCCTATTTACGTATTCTTTTGGTTGAGTTTTGAAGGCGATAGAAAAAAATATAATTGGAGAGACGGTGAATAATTGATTTAAAATTATACTATTGTTCTTGTAGAAAAGTCATTTTTAAGCGAAGTAGTTTTTAACTCTGTCGGAATAGCGGAACTCTAACAAAACCTGATTTATTATGTTTGCCGCCTTGCATAACTCATACTTTATCTACTTTTAACATATTTTATCTAGATTGGAATGACGGAAACATAAAAGATTTGAAAATGGCATGACTGAATGCACCTCCCGTAAGTTTGTAAGTTAAACTTAAGAAGTTGAATTATTAATACAATTAGTCGATTACTTTTTTTCTAAACCGTGTACCATAACTTTAAATTTGGATTAGATACAAAGTCACATAAAAATTATGTTAATTATTCACCGTATTCCTTTTTTTACAAATTATTAAACCTAATTAAATGTAAAATGTAGCTAAAACGTATTCTGTTAAAAATTATACAATTGTTCACTAAAATTAACGCACTAGGTATATAATATTAAAAACCGGAGTTTTAAAAGCCAGTAAAAAAAGTAACAATGCGGTTAACGGCAATGCCGTCGTTAGAAGCGACATTAACACCTCGCGCGCATCAGGATGTAAACGGAGTCGGCAATTTCGCGAGAGCGACCACTCGCGGCTAGGAGAAAAAAAAAACATTTTCATCCGTCCGGGTTGCACGTGGGCGTTTCCCCGGGGCTCTCCGACTTTTCTGCCTCGGGCGCCGCGTATATGTAATGAAACTCGGCGGACCGATGCAAATGCATCGGGAATGCATAAAACATGCAGTCGAAACGAGAAGAAAAGAAGGTAGATGAGAGGGAGAGAGCGGCGGTGGCGAGGCGCGCCGATGCACCTAGTGTTACGTTTTCCTTCCACCGACCATTCATCACCCTTCGGTTCTCTTGTTTCTTTTTTTACTTTGTTTTTTTAAGAGGAGCAGAGAGTAAAGTTTTCCGCAGTGCGAGTAGATATTCGAGATGTAAGATCTTCTCTGGAAGATAGGATAATGTCTTGAGATTTACAAAATTTTATTTTGTTCTCGATGGAGAGATAACGACCTAACATAAGACATTAGTTTCGTTGTAAATAAGAAGAATTATTGCGTGAATGATTCTCTTAATTGTATTTTTTTGTCGATAATAAAAAAGTTTTATTTTTTACAACGTACCGTAGTAAATGATAAACTTTAAATCATTTTTAACGACACACAATTTAATGTGTTAAATATTTTCTTGCAACATTATGTGCTCATAATACTTTTTTCTATTTTTTTCGCACATAAATTAACACATTATCTTTTTCGTACGATAAATTGTGTGATCTTATTTAGTATTTAACTTACCTAGTTTTTCAGTTTCAATTAAAAATTGCTTATTTATTTGAATTTAAATATTTGTAATTTCTATAATTTTGGAAAAATCTTTACAGCATTACATTTCAACTCCATTAAGGGAGTTTGCAGAATAAAAAAAAATAATCGCGATCAAAAAAATCTCTGCTCCTCTTCACGTCAGTCCATCCTCTCGCAGGTGTAAGCTTCCGGGGCCCTTCGGCGAGGCGCCAAGTGATCATCGCGATCGATTGCGAGTCAGCCCGAGTGCCGTCCTGGCATGTATATAAATTTTTCCCCGGGGCCGCTTGCGTGTACGCACGCGCGCGTGCTCGAGGGCCGTAATGCCGCATCGCCTCGGCATATATATATAACACCTCCCGCGTCCCTCCTCCCCGCGGGGGATGCGTGCTTCCCGCTTATTCCCCCTTTCATAATCGTCGTTACCGTTTCACGCGACGCCTCTCCGTCGCTGAACCGCGGAACTACATGTTCTTTTTCGACGTATAGACGAATAAGCCTCCCGAGCGGCAACTAGGTAAAAGACCGCTTTTAATGAGCTACCTTTGCGGAGTCTTCTTTTTGCGAGAGCCGCTCGGAAACTGGTTGCCCGAGCGACCGCCTGAAAATTGACGCAACGCTATCAGTTTAACGTTGGTGAATACCGCGCGCGCTGACCCGAGTGCAATTTTAATCTGACCGCCGTAATTGCTCTAATCGTCGCTCGAATTGAATTCGACTTCTATTGACCGAACGACGCGTCCGCGTGGGTGGAAATTCCTTTGTTTTATTTTCGGTAGATTTTGAAACGAAATAAAAAAAAAAGAGAGGGAATCTTGGTTAGAGCGAGCGAAGCGGGAGATTCCTTTAAACGCCACGGTTGTCTGTCCTACATTCGGCGGCTCGAGTGTGCGGCGGCGCTGCGCCTGCTGCAATGCAGAAATCGAGCGGCTCGCGTGCGCCGCACGGGAAAACCGTACGTCCGCGAATTTCGCCAGTCCGATACGAATTTTATTTTCTCTTCCCTTTTGTCCGCTTCTGGCGAACCCGCGCGAGCGGAGATTCAGGCACGGGAAAATCCATAATATCGCCGCTGCGGAAAACGGAATTTTTTTTATCGTACCGAGGGGATATTAAAAACTCTCGTGAGTCGAGTGAGCTGGCGCGCTTCTTCCTGCAGATAAATTTGGACGGTTGATAAAATTTTTTAAACGGTTCGGTTAGTATTTAGAAATGTTCAAATAAAATTTATTTTTAAAAGTAGCTTTTGGACTTTGCAATAAATTGTACAGAAATAAATGTGATCATAAAGTGTGGTGGGTATTTGAAGTTGCATATGATGCTAAATCTCGGATACGGTTTACATTTTTCAAGAAGCTTTACTGAAATTCATGACATTTTTGCCTTTTTATACACAATTTAAAATTTATTACTAAATGTTATATCTACTACTATAATAATCTTTTTAAATTCTTTCTCGTTCAAACTAAGATTTAATTGAAATTACAAATTAATTTTCGTACCATATTTCTTGCTAAATTAATAAAAAAAAAAATGTATCGCTTAATGTATGGTATTCGGCGGACAGTTCGTCGCTCGGCCTGCAAAAAGGAACGTGACACTGTGCGACGAGGTAAATTTTCAGCCTCGCGGAGAGAGTTAACGGTATACCTCGGGAGGCTTCTACCTGCGCGAAGAAAATTAATAGGGGCACCGCGAAATTTCGGAGGTAGGCTCGCCTACGCGCAACGAAGGAGAGGAGGCCCGGGCCGCCTTGGCCTCGCCACGTGCATGACCTCGCGCCGCGTCCCTTCCTCCGCGTGTGTGTCCCCACACGCGGAGAGCCGGTTTCTAGGAGCTTTGGGAAAGTCCGCGACTTTTACGACGCGACGCGGCACCTTCTTTTTTAGGCGCGCTTTCTTCGTGGCGCCCGCGAGCGCGCGCTTTTTTTACGAGAGCAATAAAGCCCGATGCCGACTGCAGCAGACGATGACCGAGGGTGCAGGGAATGTTCTCGGCGACCTACTTGGGTGGAGATGAGTTTTTCGAGGATTTTCATAGAGTGGGATAATTTATTTTTTATACGACATTTAGTGGTGAAATTTTGTGGACATTACTGTAAGAAATCAATGTAGTATCTAAAAACTATCTATCCATTTTATTTCGTCAGCTCTCTAAAAATAAGTAAAATAAGTGAGACACTTATTCATATTTAGATAGCACAGTTATATAGTTCGTTCACTAAGAAATTCTACTTTCCTCTGCCATTCAACAAAACGAAGCCAAAAGAATAGAAAAAAAGGAACGCAGCCGCTAACTGACTTCCCGACAGCTTATTCCTCTCGACTCTCCACCTGGCCGTCCACTTTGAATTTCCCATCGCTCCTTTGTCACTTGCCGTCGCGGCCCCCGACGTCATCGCCGTTATACGGAAAAATCTTGGCCCTGCCGACGTCGACTTTAATTTCTCGGTCGTCGGAGGGCACGGCCGGCAATTTCCGTTCTCGAAAGCCCGAGGGCCGCCGCGGCCGTTCATTTGAATTTCACGTGCGGCTCGCGGCCCGCTTGTTATTTCAGGCTGCGCGCCGAGCGAGCCGAGTCATACAAAGCACACTCTCCGCGCACGGAAAATGTCGCGCGCCCGCCGAGGAATAAGAATATTCGAGCGCGTCGTCCTTTTATTTATTTGAGCCCGCGCGTGACGGGCCTTGCCCGCAGCTGCGACCCGCGCGCGTCGATTTTTGATGTAGGTGGGCTTTTGCCAGCTTTTATTGTTTTTAGAGGTGACTTTTCACGGTGGAATTTGATTTTCATGTGTGCGTGTCAGTCTTTACCTGACGAGGAATTCAGTACCTGCAGATCACCGAAAGCACTTGTAAATAAGTGACTTTGCAACCACATTTTGAGGAAGTGTGATTTCCAAATTTTTTTTATTTTGATCTAAAACTAAATTCGTAATGCATCGATCAGTCAAGTTTTAATAGTGTATCAAAAAATCTAGAAAGTTTTTATTGCTTTGAATCAAAATCATCTTTTAGAATGAAGCCAGTTATTCGAACTTTTACTTTTTGACCACGGAGTAGATATTTTAATATTTTTTTTATGTTCTTTCAATCTCCAATTAAAATATTATTCTTATGAAATCGATTCAAGAATGCCCGTTTTACTTTTTCTATCTTTTATTTTAAGATTTAGATATTTGGAAAAAAGTTTCAGTTTGTCTAGTTATAGTTTTCTTATGCATACAAAGTTTTATTTAAAATATTTGCCTTTGTTCATAAGTCATACTTTGAAGTCAAGGAAAAATGATTTTAGTGATCATACTCCTTTACATAGATTTAATCATTCTTAATTGGATTCGTAATTGTTGATCGTGAAAAATAACTGATTAATGTTAAATAGTTTTTAAGCAAAATTGAATAAATTGGCGCAATGTTTTGACACAGTTGATCTAGTTCATAGGCGTAAGCTCGGGCGTAAGTTCAAAATGTTACGTTGTTATAGGAAACTTTGACAACCGAATGTCGGAAATACAATGCTCATACATTATACACGTCTACGGTTATAAGTACCGCTTCTAAACAAAGAAGTATACTTCTTATAACTTCCAAATCACTGTTTAATTCATCACCCATTCCATCATTCGCATTTATTACTTTGTTCCTCCTTTCATACTGCGTTTCCAAACAAAAAAATAATTTAACGTGAAAAATAAATGATTTATTGAGACAGTTAATTATAATGCGTAAAGCTTAGGTTAGAAATAGACCAGCCAGCGAATATTTGAGAAAAAAAATTAATACGAGGCTATAAACGAAAGAAAAGAGCGGACAACAAAGACGGGCAAGAAAAACCCCGCGAGCTCGCGGCCGTTTCATAAAGTCTTTCCGGGT
Source organism: Eurytoma adleriae (assembly GCA_900480045.1). Lineage (NCBI taxonomy): Eukaryota > Metazoa > Arthropoda > Insecta > Hymenoptera > Eurytomidae > Eurytoma > Eurytoma adleriae. The sequence continues at coordinate 9,046 of UXGC01000173.1, read as the reverse complement.
AGTTCGTTTGACAAGTTACTTCTTTATTTTCCATTGTGCGCCGAGGCGAGCTTCTATTTCTATACTGCTTATAGCTTACGCTCGAGTCACCTCCAGATTGGGCTGTCCCGACAATGCAGCAATCCGAATTGAGCCGATCGATTCATTTCGTCTGTCGTGACTGGAAAAACTTCGACAATGTACGTTGCGTTAGCTCGAACGCAGTGCAGTCGGTGATTCTTGGCACGCCCATTTTTATGCGCAATGATTATAGGGTAACAGTTAAGTAGTTGTTCCACTTAAGGAAAACAAAATTAGAATAGAATTGTATGGGGTGGAAAAATTTTCTAGCAAATGTGCAGTAGCAGAGTCTTGGGCTGATAGTTTGGAAAAAATTAGTTGGAACCTTTGAAGCTAATTAATTATAGTTTTATTAAATTTTAAAAGAGAATTTATTGTTATTTTTTCATAATGCAACTTTTCTTAAAATTGTTTCTTAATCTGGCAATTTTTGCTAGAAAATTTTTCTCTTATACTTTGAAAGCTTACGCAAAATAGCACGGTGATGTCGCATGAAGAATGTAACAGCGGCGTCATAAATAATCAAGCCGCAGTTCTTTTTTTTTAAAAGAGTTGTTGCTAAAATGGCAGCAGCACCTTGGAAATATACAACTGTGTATACGTGAATATCTATTTAAATTTTATGTTTAAAATTGTATTAAGCCTTCCCAACACTATCGATTTCAAAGAAAAATTTTTTATCCCTATTTGAGTACGTAAACTAATATAGAAGGGTAGAAAATCAGAAAAATTACTCTTTTTATCAGAGAAAACTAAGTGCTCAGTCTAAGCTCTTATGGCTTGGTTTACTCTCGATTCGAGTGGTGCTTCACTTTTTCACTTATTGAGAGAATGTATTCATATACAGACAGTACAAAATACCGTTCAGAATATCAAAATTTTAAGCAACTTATTCAAAATACCCCACAGTAGACCGCCGCTCTCCCCAGCCATTAGCATGCGTCGGGTACCGCCTCGCATCGTGATTTTCGCGAAGAGCAACTTCGCCATCAGCGGCACAGCGGGGCGTATTAGTTTGCCGTGGTAGATCGAGGTTTCCAGGCCGCTCGCACTCGCCGATTCGATTTTCGATCCGCGCGACCCGCAGGTGAGACGCTCGCAGCGGCCGTGTCAGCCGCTGCGCGATCGCAACAAGTGGAACGGCTCCGGACGTCGAAAATAGACGGCGATGGGCAGCGGCTGCACGTGGCCTCGTAAATTCCCGGAGCCGCCGTTTCGAGAGCTAAATAAGCCGAGCTCGCGCCCGGAAAATAAGGCGGGACGCGGCTTTTTCGGGGGGGATCGCGCACGTCGTTATTTGACGGGGAAAGTTCTCGTTTACTAGGGTGTGCTTTGACGTCGGTTGGGGTGCGGAAAGATGTGCGTCGCACTTTTTCGGAATAAAAATTTCTGAGGTGCGCTAGGTCATCGTCTGAAACTCTGGAAAATTTTTTAGGGCGTTTTAAGGTTTTAATGGTATACGCAGGTTAAGTAGAGTAGGTGTACAAGGTTATATATCATACTTTTGAATTAAAGTTCTTGAAGTTCAACTATTAAGTATTAACAAATTTTTTTAATCTTGAACTATTAATGATGATAATACGTCTGCGATCTTAGAAAAAAATGTTTAATCGAAGTTCTTTCATTCAACAATAATTACCTGGGATGTTTCTTATCGAATGAAATTATTACTATTTGTCTTGAATGTTTTTATTTATTTGACGTGTCTTTTATCAAACTAAGTAGGTTATTTTTAATTTCACCAAATTTTACAAAAAGATAATACACTTTGCACTATTTCATCCAAGTTTATAAGCAGATTAACAACAGCAACAAAAAATTTCATTTAATTCGTACCTAGTAAAAATGATCTCTGCCCACGCAGCACGTGTTCCTCTTTCCCGTTCCAATTAAGAAAACCGCTGACGCCGCCGGATTCCGCGTTCATCATCCGGTGCTTCCGGGCAACTCGACACGCCCTTTTCTACTCGAAAACCTTCTCATCAACAAGTTTTCGAAAATCGTTAAATAATTCGATGTGACGCGCAAATTCATCATCGTTATCAGAGGCTCGTGTCATTGCCTCCTTCACTCGGACCTTCGTAAATCTTTTCTCAAGGAGTGACGCGCGTATAGGCCGGTGGTTACCCAGGAGTCGAAGAAAAGCCGGGCCTTGAATTTCGTGTGGGCGAGGGTTGATTTTCCATTTCATTCGATATGCGTGCGTAAATGGAAATTGTGATTTTATAAGGAATATCTTTTTTTGGAGAGATTTTTTTTATCGTAAATTGGGGTTGAAATAAAAGCAGTTTGTAAAATTATAAAATTTGTTTATTATATCGATTTGTATATTGTTTTTACGTTATGATGTAGCAAAGGAGATGAATTTTTTATAATATAATATTCTTTCAAACCCATTTTAAGAACATTAAAATTAAAATAAGCAACGGTTGTAAAATGTATTGATAATTTATGTCGTTGATTGTTTTTTTTTTCAAGAACAACTGATTTCTAAATATTAATTACTTAAATGACGTCGGAACTAGATACTTATTTATTTATTTCATAGAGTTAATAATTTAAATTGCGAAATCGAGCCTGCTATAAATAATTAAAATATATTGTAATAAATCAATGTTTAGCGAATTCCAGAAACTCGCAAGGACTTAACTGTCATAAATCTCGATTGAGTTTCAAGTAAATTTGTTTCTTTTGGGTTTCCGGGTAGATACACGGCAGGCGCGTACAACTACTTGATAAAACACGCAGTTTCGGTAACGGTGCAGGAGATTGCGGCTCGATATTTATTGCTGACCACAATTATAGTTGAAACAGTAATGCCATAAATTGCGGCCGTGCGAACAGTAATTGTAATTTCATAAGGCACAAACTGTGATAAGGAATAAATTGTGGCCGTTAAAACTGCAATTGTCAAAATGTCAGTACAGTGTATGCCCCCATCCGCAGAAACTTTCTTAATCACTAAATGATACAACGTACATGCTCGGTGTTGCTACATTTTCTGTGATAGTTCAAAAAATAATTGGTACATCATTAACTTCACGACAACTAGAAGGTTCTTTTTACCTTTTTCATAATAGAAAGTCGTTACTTTATTTTAAAAATTAAACAATTTTAAATGAAATTAAAAGTATTTACTCGTAAAACAAACTCTAAAGAATTCAGCACAAAATTTGTATTTTTTGCTCAGCTATGTGTAGCACATATGCCTTAATTAAGATCATTGCGCGCGAGTCGAGCCAATTTAAAAGGACTCGAGTAAGCTCTAATTTTATTTTAAAAAGGAGGGAAGTTTCGGTTGTTTCTTTTTTAAGGGAGGAAATTGTCCGAAAATTAAAACTCGTAAATCCATTGCAGCAATTCTCGCTGGTGGTTCTCTGCTGCGCTGGTACGTCGTTTGGACTGAAAGAAATTTTGTGAAAGGAAATTTCGCGCGCGCCAACGGTATCACCGATTCGCTTGTGCAAAAGTCAGTGGGGATATTAAGGGTGGTTTTTGTGCTTTGGAATTTAGACACAAAGAGCTCAGCTTTTGACTAGATCAAAGCTTTCGAAAGAAAAGATAATGGAATTAATTTCCTCTTGTTTGCACTTTTTGTAATTAATTATGTTAATCAAACTTTTCTTGCGTTAGATTTTTGCTTTGTAAATGTGGGTTAATTACAAAAAAGAGTACTCTTACTAACTAAGAGTTTATCAGAATTTACCATTTACCAAGGAATTTCGTAATTTCATAAATCTTAATTAACATTTCATTTAAAATTTTACCACTATAATGAATTAGCCTAACGCTAAATGGATGAATACTACGTTAATTACTTACTAATTTAATAGTTGCTTAGTAGATGAAGAAGAATGCTCTACTGAAAATTGCAATGGTCAATTTAATATTCTCGTAGATTGATGTTATTGGAAAAATTACAACAGTTTCTTTTAATTTTGCACGCAGTTTTTCATTTAAAAGAAACTTGAAATTTTTCCAACTATTTGAATCTGTGGGAGAATTAACATTGTCTATATCTCACCCCTTTAAGCATGCAGAAAGATAAATTTACTCAAAATACCACTTGACCATCACCGCGTGAATCGATCGTTTCCGTCGATCCGCGGTATGATTGGCCGAGCCTCCCCGCGTCTTGCGCTGTAGTAAGCGTCGGAGTGAAAACGATCAATCCATGGCGTTTCCGGCACACTCGCCCTCCCGACGAGTAGCCTGGAGTGACTGCTCTTGTAGAGCGTACGACGCAACGAGGTACCCTCACCGAACTGTTTGTGCGTCACCCGTTTTCGGGGGATCATCCCCGAGTGACACGCCTTGTATCTCTGGTGCTCTACCGAGTGGAGAAAGCTGACGCTAGGGCTCTGCCTTAAGTTGGATTTCTGTCAGATGAAAAATATTTTTTGTACTGAAGTGTTCAAAAAAGTTTCTTATTGCTGTTGTTGCTCAAGCAACTAGAGTAAAAATAAAGAAATTCACATTGTTTTGGTTAAAAGGAATTGGTTTTATTGTGGCTCATTGCATTTGCATTCTCTATAAGTATGAATAGGAAATTAATATAAAGCAAGTCGTTCACTAACGCGAATAAAGTGATTAATTATTTCTAAGTTGAAGTTTAATTTTACTCTAATTAGTGAACGATTTATCATTTATTTATACATTTATTTGCAGTGTAGAAACTGGTATTTATTATTTCGTTGCATAAAATAGTAACTATAAGAATATAAGGTTAAACGCAAATATTTAATGTAAAATATGCATTCCGAAAATTTTTAAATATTTTTTATAAACGTTACGTAGTTTAAAAATTAATTTCTCTCTCGAATTTTACGCGGGCATGAAAATCCAATATTATTCGAAAATGGTTAATCGCCGTACGTGCTGAAATATTATTGGCCCTTTAAATTCGGATAAAAACGATTTTTATTAAAATATCCGCAGTGCAGCCGTCGGATTCATAAGTCAGAATTGGTTGGGCCGAAATTATTTTTCATGGGTAATTCGAGTTTATCGCCGCACCTCGAATAGCGCAATTTTCGATGAATGCGGTAAAAATTAATTTCAACGACGGCACGTGATGCTACTCGAAACTACTCGAGAATATTTGGCACGTGGATTTTCGCCGCTTATTCCTTTCAAATTACCTCTCCCTACTTCTTTTTTTTTCATCGCCATTATATTATGCATGAAATACAAACATTTCATGCATGATAAGGAGGTCGCAAAGAAAGAAATTTCCATATCGCGATGCTATCCGCATCGCCCTTCTCCACACACCATTTCGTTTAATAAATAAAAGTATCTCTCGCCGGGTTCTTACTAGAAAAGTAGATTAAAGAAAATACTGCGTGCACTCGGAAAATCAGCATAAACGTAAGAAGCAGTCGCTCGCGCGTAAACGTAAAGCTGGCAGTCCCGGAAGGCCGCGTAAGTGCCGTAAAAACGGCGTCAATTAAACGGGGGAAGCCGCACTTTCGCCGAAAATAGCGCGTCCGCTTTTCCGGGGGTTACGCGAGTCGCTCGTACGGGTAGTCAGAGGAAAAAAAAACAAGAGGAGAAGGCGAGGAGAAGAAGGGGTGGTCGGGGGGCGAAAGGGAAGGCGAGCGAGCGAGACGGGCGCTGCGCGCCGCGGCGCCGAGTATTGATTGCGCGAGACGAGGCCAGCGAGGGGTGAAACTGGGTCGAAGCGCGGATGCGCGCGCAGGGGCGGCGAAAGGAGGCCGCGGCACAAAGGCCCCCAAGGAGCCGCTTCCGCCTGGCTCTAGGTTTTCGGATGGACTCGCTTCGTTTTGCAGTTTTCTTTTCTATTTGGGAGAATTTTCTTTTTGGGTTGCGTGACGCGGTCAGCTTTGCAGGAGTCAATTCCTTGGGGAAGGGTAGTTTTTCTGACTTGAGGCTGTAAGTCTTTTGTGGGTAGGGAGAAAGAATTCCGTAATTCCGAAAGAGTGAAATAATGCTTTTTTCGATTGAATCCAGCTTACGGTCTCCTTTTTTTTAATTGAGTGATTTTTCACTTGAAATGAGTGATTTTTTTGTCTGTTCGGTCTTTCACATAATGAGGGGTAGATTGTTAAATGTAGGTACTTTTTTCAAAGAATAGCGTACATTCAGAAATGGAAATTTATTACTGTTAAATGGAGATGAGAAACGATTTTGAATTTATTTACCAAATAATTTTTCGGTAATATTCGTTTTTTAGTATTGTTTTTATTATGAAATTAATATATGATTCTTGATTTTGATTATTGATTTTCGTTTAATAATTTTATGGGCGCGTTGAATTATAGTTTCAATAAAACGGAAAATTCAAACAAATTAAAATTAACAACTATAAGACTTTACTCGCTAAATATTCATAAAAGAACGTTATTAACAAGAGCGAGGATTTTAATGGAAATAAAAAGATTATTCATTTCAGCGTCTGAAAGTGTACAATTTTAAGAGGGTGAAGTAGGTTAATTACTTTTATTAGGCATATGCACGCGCGGCGTAATGTTTTTGGCAGACGCGGAAATGAGTTTGTCGTGCGTGCCGTTGGACGGGAGGAAAAAAAAATTGAGCGCAGAGGCAAAAGGGTCGTCCGCGCCGGGGAATTTTAATGCTATTCGGTCGAGTTTAGGCGAGTCGGACTAGCCCCCTTTTTAATTAGCTTGATGAGAGAGGCCAGGCTCGCGCGCATAAGTAAGTCGGAATAAAACGTATGATATACACGTACTAAAACCGTTATCGCGCGACCTCACCATTTCGCGGGCACGACATAACCAAATGAATTTTGTAATATTTTTATTACTTTTTAAAGACGTGCTTTTGCCCTCGAAATGACGGTTTAGTACGCCAGCGCGTAGTAGCTCCATTTATTATTCAATTATCGCTTTTTAGTGAAAATAAGTTATAAAGTGGTACCTCTCTTTGTTCTATATTTAAATGCCTTGGGTAAAGTTTTATTTTAGAATAAAAGTAGAGTTAAAAAACTGTAGTTCATTAAAATTATTATTTATTAGTCTCTAAATCTGAAGTATACCGTCTCTGATGTAAATAAAGTAACCATCTATTTCAACATTTATTTGCTCGGTGCATAACCGATAGTGCTAATCTCTAAAAGTCAGAACATTATGAAAATTTGATAATTTAATATACTAGTCTTGTGGAAATGTATTGCTTTAAAACAATGTAATACTGTATAATATTGTAATTGTGCTTTCCTAATTTTATTAATCTTAGGAAATGGTGTAAAAAAATATTGATTTGATGAGATGATACATCAAAATTAATTGCTTATTTTTTATTAAATATTGTTCTGAAGTTGCGTAACAATTATGTCAGTGCAATACGTAACGTCCATAATACGTATAATCGTTACATATTCCACTTCACTTATCCTTTCAAATTATTGCAGTTTAATGAGGGTGTTCTATTGACAAAACAATTTATATGACGTTTAAACAAATTTAATTTACGTGTTTCGATAATTTTAAAAAGGGAACAGAACAATGCTTAGTTTTTATAAAAGCTCAACATCTCTCTTTGGAAAGTAGATAAAAATTCGAAAAGTGTTATGAAAAAAAAAAAGAAAAACGTAATTTTGAAAGTAAAATTTCAACTTTAGAAAGCCGTATTTCAATTGCTAACGATAAAAAATTGTGCCTTGCCGACTTTGAAGAATAAAACGGCTCGAAGGCAAGGTAAAGCAATAGCCAAAAAGCGATATATCGCATGGAGGAATTATCTTGAAATTCCATAGGGAGCCAATCAATCGTCGCTCGGCTGCACAAAAGCCGCCAATCAATTTCCGCTCGGCACCGACGCGTCGACCCACCCCCGCCACCCCTAAACTCCGGGCAAACAAAATAAAAATCGCCCAAAACCGGAGAAAAACAAGATATGCGCGCGGAAATCGAAGAAAAAAGCTCATCGCGGCGCAGGAGCGGGGCAGCCAGCCAATTAAACGGTCCAGGCTGGCGCATGGCAACTGGCTCCTTGGCTCGGCCGAACAAAAAGACGCGGTCGCGGAGGGTTGGTTGCGCGTGTGGATCGGGCCTTCCTTTCTTCTCGCGCATGGCCACGAATGCGGAGGGATCCTTGACATGAATAATCAGCAGTGGCGCACCCCGCGCTGAAAGAGAGAAACGCGGCGCCCCCGTCGCCATGGCGACTGCATCGATCGACGAAAATGTGTGTTAGTGCAGATAGCGCTCGCGCGCGCGAGCTGCAAGCACACTTTCGCAATGGATGCGCGTGCGCCGGCTCGCTCTCCCTCGCGGGGCGCCGATTCGCGCCCTCTCGCTCGCACTAAGCGCAGGGGGGTGGGGGCGGTGGGTGAGCGAGCGAGTGAGTCGGCCCGAATTCCCCCGCGACGCGGCTTTGTGCTTGCGCCCGGCCTCCTTCCCCTCGAGGGGCTCGACGCGATGCCTCGGCGCGGGGGCAGCTAGGGGGGTACATGTACATGTATGTAGGCGCCGTACGCGTCGAGTCGTCGAGGGCCTCGGCGGCACGCTTCTTTTTTCGCCAGCGAGCTCGTTAGCTCGGGGCTCTTCAGCCTGCACGAGCTTGACCCAATGACGGGCGCACTGGTGCGGGAGGCCTCGTTATTTGTGATACGCACTTTGCAGTATTTTACTTTTGCGGCTAGTTTCTTATTGATGAAATTGAGCTACTTTTTTTAACGATCCTTTTTTAGCGATGTTTTGTCCCTAAATGATAATTTTTTTCAATAAAATCAATTTATTTAATTTTTGTTAAATGGGGGGAAGTAAAGAATGCCACAAATCGCATGTTTTTCGGCCTCCCCTTCGGCTCGGGCAACAATTTACATGCGATTTGGACCATTCCTCACTTTCTCTCCCGTGGTGTGTAATATATAATATATAAAATACTAAAAAAGATACAATTAATGCATAAATGCGCTCTTATTCTTTACAGAAAAAAGGAATTTCGCCGTAAATTAATATCTACAAGTTCCATAACTTGAACAATTCTCTGGATGTCGCTA
>UXGC01000172.1:209092-258616 GCA_900480045.1 Eurytoma adleriae | reverse complement strand
TTATTTTAGAACTGGAAAATGCTTTTAAAGATTCACTATACGTCACAAGTAAACGGTTAATCTTTTTACGAGTTTATTCAGTTTTTATGTGACAGGAGTTGGGATTTATTTTCAAATTGCAACAATATTTAAATGTGGAACAAATTTAAATATGTAATTTTTAGTATTGCAAGTCTGATGAATCAAACATTAAGTATGAAATGATGGTAGAGTGTAAATAAGTACTAAAGTCGAGAAATTTTTATTACATCATACGTATTTATTGTTTAAACCTCAATTATTTTTCATTATTTTTATGCAAAGTGGCTGTTTTATGAATAAGATTAATTAGCATTTTCTTGCTAAAAACAAAAACAACCTGCAGCTAATTATCTGAGATCATAAATACACTTAAATTAAGCAATAACTACTCTTCTATTTTATAAATGCATTTAAATCCATGGATATTTTTTAACATATTTCAATTTGAACTTAAATGAAAGCAATTACTCCACCATGAAGGATCTCCCTTTCGCCGCTGGCTGCTCGTAATATTAAAGAAAAACCGTCTTCGACGCGCTCGATGTGCTCGTCTTAATCAAAATTTATGTACACACTAGAGGCAGCAACTGCCATTATTCATAAGCAAGTACCAGAGCACGAAATTGTTATTCCCTTCCGGAGGAAATTAACTTCCCCTTTTGGCATTCGAGCGGCAATCGAATGCTACGCTCGCATCGCGCAGGCGGCGCCGATAAGCAATAACGCGCGACCCGGCCCCGCTCGTTCCTCCCCGCCCCGATCCGTTAATTCCCGCTCCAAAAATCGATCGACTCAATCAATCAGTTTTCTTTTCATCCTTTTCCCGTTTACTTTGCGCCGGCCGACCCCCTGTCATCCCCCGCGCGTTCATGCGGATTCGTTAGACAAAAGCGCGAGCACGAATCAGCCGGAGCAATCGGGGGACGAGGCAGACAGGAGTGAATGGCTCGTCCGCCTGTGCGGATGCACTCGCAAACCAGAGCCCGGGCAAAATTGGTACAACGCCGTCTGTATGGTACCCCTTCACCTGCGTCATCTTGATTCTTGCGCGACTTTTTCGAAACCCTTATACCCTCAGCGCGCGCGCGCTTCGTTCAGTCGGTACGAGAAAGTCGGGATGCCGAAGAAAGACTTCGAGTTAAGGTTGAAGCTTCCTAGTTCAACGACAGTTTGCGAATAAAAGGAAAAAATATCAAAGCAGTTTATGTTAGGTACAAGGAAATGTTTCTGTAGTTACTTTTTCGATATAAAATTCAGGGATTTGGTAAAATTGTTACAAATAGTTATAGAGCTTTTAAATAATGCGTTACTAGAATAGATTATACATAAATAAAAATGTTTGTAATTAATATCAAGGCTTTTCGGGATAGTTTTCTTTAATTTACACTACAGGCGTGTTTCGTCCTAGATTGGCTTACTGGACTCATCAGTAAAGCGTGCAGTTTAAGATACCTTACCCTGTCTTAGATACAATTTTAATTTATTTAATTATTACAAGTTTACTGTTTTCAAGAAACCGGGAACCGGGAAGGTACGGGTTGATTCTAACAATCTCGCACAACATACTTATCTCGTGGATTGTTTATAAAATTGTAGTCCAGTTCAATATCAAGTTCCGAGAATCCCTCTGGATGTCTTTTATTCTGGTAACCATTTCTTACAGATTTCAATTTTTTACAGGATTCAATTTATTGCTCTCAATTACTTTTTCCACAAAAAATTGGTAATCAATGTTTTTAATTTTAGTTGTTTTTCAATAAAAATTCTGATTCTGTCTGTAGCAATGTTTGCCAATTTTTATTGTTTTCTTGTAGAGAAAGCTTTTTGGTGTGGCAAGCTTTTCTGTTTTTAGATGTTGAAGTAATAGTACTTTTTTGAAAAATATGTACGTATGTTGTTCCCCCGTAACTGGTTTCAAATAACATGATTCCTTTTTAAATTTTATACTTACGTTTATTTAAATTGATCCTAGCCAAAAATGACATACCTCATTAAAAATGTTCTAATCATCGAATAGATCCGCGCCAAATTTTGCACTCATGTTGAACTGAACTTTTAGATAAATGATGCTGCTTAAAAATTTCCAGCGTATTCAGAGATCGTTTTTGTTTGTTTGTTCATACGGTCGAGTTATAGAGATCTCAATCCGGCTTCAGTAGTAATGACTCGGTTTGGTCAGACATAATTGTTTTAAATATACCTATAATTGTGTAAGTATCAGAATAATATATAACTCCAGAAATAATTTTAAATACTATTTAAAAAATACTATTTATTCAAGAATTGGTTTGAAAAATATTGTTTTTCCTTTTCTTGAAAGAGATATATGTCAGTGTAGTAGGCAGTGTTTTTTTTATAAACATTTTACTACTTCCCTTTTTCTTAAGCTTTACTGAAAATAAACATCAACACAGGATACAGCCAGCCAGGTAATAAGATTTAACTTTGTTGAATGCGAAGAATAAAGCATGGGGAAAATATGCAAAGCGAGAAAGCAATATCGAGCGATACCCATCGGGCGCATCTAAGAATCAAGAGAGCGAGCCGGCCGTTCTTTAACTTTTTCCCTTTTCTCCGTCTCCCCGCGCGGTGTTTCTCGCGGGCCCTACGGGTAATAAATCGGCGGTTCCAGCGGTACCCCCGGGAATGAACTGACGAAAATATAGCGGCGGCCCGCAAACTAGGAATTGTTAGTTACTGCTCCGGACATGAAATATACGAAAGGGAACGGGAGGGTGGGCCGGGCGCGGAGCGGCAGCGAGCCGAGGAGGATGTGCCTCGCGAATTCTATTCTCCAGTGGTGGCGGCCGCCGCGGGCACGGGCGGGCGAAAATTCTGGCCGCAAATCGCTTTGCTTTAAATAGTCTCAGGAGAGCGAGCCGAGCCGTGAGCTGTCGCTATTTTGCGGGATATAGAATTAAAATGGATTCGTGGGAGCCGGTCCCCGCTGTTGTTCCGCTGGGCGCGTCAAAGGAACGCCGGAAATTTCGGGTAGCGCGCACGTCATTTATGGAAATTTATGCATTCGCACGATTCAATAAAAAGTATTGTTTATGTCATATTAAAAAATAAATAATTAATAGGGTTAAAAATGGGGTAGTGAAGATCTGCCTTCATCAGGATTACAAACAATTTTGTAAAACAATATTGTTGTTGAAAAATAAAAAATACAAAGAAAAGCTTACTTTGTAAAAATTTGAAACTCAACCTAAGGTTATTGAGACTGCATTACAAACCTAAAGTCCATGATCCCAATCAATTACCCTGTCTACCTAGAATTAGATCACGACCTTCAAGATTATTTCAATATCAGTTGATTTTTTAAAATGGAACCCATATTATTTATAGTGCATTTCTATAGCTCATGTAAAATTTCGAATTCACCATTTATAATCTAATTTCGCATAATATAATTGTCTGTTTATTTTATGATTACAATAAAGCAAATCTGTAGCAATAAATATCAATAAATATTAAAGGATTTCAAAAAGTGGTTCTTTTTTTAGTAGTCACTTTACTAAACTACTGTTTTTACAAACAACAATTACCAGCTATCACTCAAATTTTACGTCTTAGGTAAAAGTATTTTTATCGCTTAATACAGTGCATTTTAATGCTCCATTCCGTTGCGCATTCATATTCGCGTATCCAGCGGTAGGGTGTTCATCGAGAACGAGGATTGCAAACACGCGTTATATTTGCGCGTGTTATACGCGGGCGGCTTATATGCACACGGTGGAAATGGAATATACGGGTCGGTACGTGAAAAACACTAATTTGCCTTTCGCATTTTGCCCGGGTGATTCATTTTATTTTCATGAAAAAATGAATGTCACTCGCGCACCATGGAGACCATCGCTGCAGATGGACAAACGTAAAAAGCATTCTTTCGCCACAAAAAGTACAATAACGCACGCCGATAATTGTCAATTTCGTATTACTTTACGCTTGACCGGATACCCGCTCGGCGGATTCATTTTTTTAATGGTCCATTAGGCCGAATTGCACGCTCATTTACCACAAAAGCGATATTTATTGTTAGTGTATTTATATCGATCATTTAAAACTTTATGAAAACTGTGCAATTAACAATATACAAATGGAAATGTCAGTTTAATATTTACATTCCAGTTATTTATTAATTATTTATATACATTCAATTTCTTTGCTTCTTGGTGATCGGGTTTGATTTTAAATTGTGTTTAAATATTTTATTTCTATGTATGTGTATGTTTTCTATATCCTACTTGAAATAGTTATTACCATAATATTTTACTGCATATTGATAGCTACAAGTTAGGATTGATTTCTAATTATTTTTAAGCTGAGCCCCTAATATTATCAAAAACATTTACGCATGATTTACTTTTGTATATTATGACCGTATCAACTGTTTAAGTGGTCCATTCCCTTCCTTCCCCATTGGTGGTTCTCCACTCACCGGACGCCCCCTCGCACAGTTTACGAACTAGACGTTTGTTTTTGTTCATCGAAATTGCAAGCGATCGAGTCCCGTCCGTATATTTATATTCGATGATTGTTTTTTTTATGAAACAATAGATTTTTTTTAACTTTATCTTATCATTTATTATGAAAGCTTTTTGTATTATTAATCTTAACCATTTCCTTTTTATTCGAAAAAAAACAATAAAAATCTTTTAATAAAGAAAAATAGGTCAGATGGGAAATAAAAATTCTTGTTGAAAACAAACACGAGAATAAAAGAAAGTATACTGTAATCAATAAATTGTCCGGGCAATATACGCTGTAACTTTTGTTTTTTAAGTCCTATTGAAAGGTAAAAACGTCATTCCCGTTATTTATTCGTTTGGGAGATCTATCGCTTTTCTCTCGGAAAATCATGAATGCTCGATCGTGTTTGTGAGTCGGCGATGCGCGCGCGTATAGGTGACGACGTAAAAAAGGCGTGGAGGAATTATATGCACTCTCTTTCCATTAGTTCGCGAAACGAGGACTCGCTAGCTAAGTTGACGCAAAAAACGAGAAAAATGCGGTCGTACAGCAGCGAGTCTACGCGGGCGCAGATGTGTGTGTATTTTTTCGCGAAAGTATTGCGCGAGTCGAGGGAAAAAATTTCGAAACCAACTGCTTCAATTAGCATTGCACTGCTGCGGAGAAGGGATTCACATTGAGATTTACGATTTCTTTAAAAGCATAAACTCGAAAGTTACTATTGTTTAATCTTATAACTGACAAATCTTTTTAATTACGCATTTGATTGCAATAAAGTTACAATTGCATCATTAAATAAAACTTCAATTAGACGTTAAATTATTATCTTTAAAACTGAATAATTTAACAAACATTTCTTTGTCGATGTTTAAGTATTGGAATAAAAGAAGAATTCTGTAGCTTTCATTGTCGATGTTTCGGAAAATCGCGAACCAGAGCCATCGATAAAAGGATTTCAACAGCTCAGGAATACAACGATCGTCCCGGGCTTCTTTTTTGCCTACGTGGGGCAGATCCGAGGAAGCTCAGCGACAGCAGCGTACGAAGACGCTCCCGATGCAAGGTAAATTCGCGCTCAATACCGCGCAGCGTACTATTGCTGCGATGTAGCCGAGACTCAATTTTGCGGCAACCCCTCGAATCTGAATTACCAAGCTCGTACGTTTCACTCACGATCAGTTTGTAATCTTTAATATAATTATTATTTGTATTGTGAGAAAGAAGATAATGCGATCGCAGGAAGCACTTTATTGATAGTCATTCACACGTCTTTGTTATTTATTAATGTAGTGATCAGATGGTGTAGAAGATATCAGATGATATGGCAATGTGAGTGAGGTATATAACCCCCGAAAGTCTGCGATGATTTTGCTTAATAATTGTTCCGAGTAAGAAGCTAAGTGGAACATTAGGTTATTGCCCCTTGTACCTTGAAACTGGCTACTGGGAATCTATATTCCCCATTAAGGGTTGTTCCTCTCGACGATTATAAAAACGCCTTTTCGACATCACAAGGTCATGTACTAACGAAACTACAATATAAACTAATTAATACAGTTAGAGATTGAAAAGGGCCATGACTTTGAACTGAAAATATTATTTAAATAGTTTTTGTTAGATTATCAGACATACCCTCGCAGGGATCGTTCATCAACAATACTGTTCATCAACAAACTGTCGCTACTAGACTCCGTGGCGCTGTGCTACGCTTTAGATATTACTTAGAGCTGTACTTTTTATTTTTATTTCGCAAGAGAGATTACTGGATCCGGTATTTAACGACCACTTGGGTCGAGGAGTTCCTCGGTGATAGAAAGTACGACGGCATCTAGCAATGAAAGGGGTGGCATTTAGCGATGAACTCGTATCGCAGTCAATGCATTTAGTTTTTCTTTGTAATTTAAAATTTATCGTTAACTATTACTTATTTTTTTTATTAATAAACTGTGTTTTAAGAGGAAAGTCATAGATTGCTTTATATTGAAACAACTGATGTATGTTATGTATTTACAGAAATTACAAAGACAAAACAGAATACATATCTGCACGTCATATTGTGCATTGTATTGTTCCACGATTGCATTCACATTATGGACATCATTATGCACATAATTATATCACCTAGAACAATTAATTTTTCTTCGAAATTATGAAACTCATTCAAGCCTTCACCTTGAGCCATGAAAGTCCAATGACCCGAAATACGCTGACAGTTAGATTTAATTAAAAAGAACAACGCACCGAAATTCATCTATCTACGCGTACCTGAGATTGCCTCGGTGTGACAAGCGACATGCGGCGATGCGACAAAACATGGGTGCAGGTGTCTGTGTTTAATGTCCCGTCATAATCCATCGTTGCCGACCCAGTAAATTCGTGGAATTGTCAACGACGTCAGGAGGAGGAGAGGGGGTGGGAACGGGCTGGAAGATGGGGAGCGTCATTGTTAGGGGGGGTGGAGGTGGGGAGACGGGGGTATCTGATATTTAGCGTGGCGTCGCGCCTACCAAGCCGCGCGATACCTCGCCCGGTGCTCGCTTTACGCTAAACGACTGTTTATCGTCGGCGGACCTCGGTATGTGCGTGTGTTGACGGCGCGTCAGTGGTGTGCTTCGCGGATTTCCTCCCAGCGTTAAGCCTAATGAACTACGTCGCTATGCCGCTACGTTTGGCGATGACTAGGCTCTCCCGCTCTTCCTCCCCCCGCGGTATATGCGTATACGCCGCCACTGCGTACACACGGCTGACCTCTCCCTGCACCCGCGTATATATAGTTGCGTGGCCAGTCGACGCGCCTACATATATATACATGTATATGCGCGTTCTCTCTTTGTATCTCTCTCTCGCTCTCTCTCCTGCACTCAGAGCCCCTCATCTGCCCCCAGCCATTGATCCGATGAGGTAAGGGAATGCGTTCGATTAGGCACTTTGTGTTCCTAACACGATGGGGCTAGTATACGATTGTAAGCACCCCGACCGCCGGATTGACCCGCCATGCTACGCGTCCGATTCCCCCACCGCACACGAGAAGTCCCTCCTCTGACTGTGTTGATGGGGCGAATCCTTACTTGCTGCCTAATCATTGCGAATTGGCTTTGTTCCCTTTGATTGTACTACAGGAGACTCTCTTGATTGGCACTCGAAGCGCGTTCGAATCACTTGAGTTTTGCTAATTACTCGCTAAAATTATAGACTGACTAAGAGCGCACAAACTGCTATCGCTTTTTTTTTTAATTTTCGATATTTTAAAATTTAATGCTATTAAATTTTTTCGCACGATAGTATAAATAATCGAATTCTAAATGAAAAATTGTCAAATAAAGTTTTAATTTGTATTGTATTTATTTTAATAAAAATATTGGAAGTCTGTCTTTTGTTTCAACAATTAATTATAAAAAAATCAATCCCAGTGGATTTAGTCAAAAATATTGAAAAATATTTTTATCATACTATTCCAAAATTAAATGGAAAAACAAGATCACTCCTACAAGAGCTGGCCAAAAATAAAGAATCTTCTTCACGGACGGAACGTACCTGACAGAAATTCCGACAACACTTCATGAATTCTCAGACGCCGTTGCTTTTTTCCCCGAATCCTGTAATAACAGCGATAAATCTTATTACCTCTTAAGCCAGACTCTCCTGTTGGTAAGGCGGAAGGGGGGAGGGGGATGAGCGCGCAATGCCGTGGGGTGGAATTCAAATCGCACTATCCACTGGGCTTGCGAGCGGAAGGGGCGAGTCATCCGCCCAGCGCGTGTAATATACCTATATACGGGACTCGCGTAGCTTCGCTCGGGTTCGATGCGGCGGCTATACCGTCGTCCTCGTCCGTGTCGCTGAGCTCGAGCGATTAATCAGAGCAGAAGGTAAAAGCTCGGCGGGGCGGGGGAGGGGGGAGCGGTAAAGAGCGGGCTGGCTGCAAAAAAGTGTGTCTCTTGACCATTCGTCGCAAAACAAGTTCCATAGTCGTAAAGTATTACGTAGGATAAGGAGGTCTTGGCGCGAAGCCCGCAATCGATGCTCTGATGCAGTGCCCCGAAAGTTCATCGCCGCCAAGGCGGCGAGGAATATGCAAGGAGAAAAATTACGCCGTGGACAAAAAATGGCTTTGGGTGGATGCGTTTTTGAAAAATTTATGGGACGCGTGCGTTAATGGAGAGGAGATTATTGGTTTTTTAAAGGATTGACGTTTTGAAGCTATTCAAAATTAATTCGAACTGTATTACACCGAAAGTTAGCGTTACATTTTTTATTACTTCGGCAGAAAATGGATTATGGATTTCGTTGCATAACGAATGGCTATTTTAAATCACGTCTCTTGTTTTACACGTATGTAATGGTGCATCAGTAAGTAGGTCAAGAAGATTTTTTATTTGCTCATCGTTATTCATTTGATTGGATTGGGGACAACTAAATTTTGAATTGTACACGAGTTGATTGATTTCCTTTGTACATAAGCCACCGAAATATCTCATAAGCTGACGCCTGGAGTACACTACTGTCAATGGTTCACCGAGGAGTCCACGCTGACAATTCTCGATTAAACACCTCTACTTCGGAAAGGGAATATCAATACTTCTAGCTCCAATCGTAGAAATAGTTATGGACAAGTGCCTCTCTAAAGGGTAGATTGATTTAGAAAAACAATTTAATTATTTCATAATAAACAATGTACAAAATGGCGTTACCATATTAAAATTACATTTTCTGTAAAATCCTTTATTTTGTTCTAAAGTACGTCTGACCTTTTTTAAGAAAATGAGAAAGCTATCTGGAATGGCAATGGTTGCTTGCGATTATTAGTAAATATGAAAAGTACCGCAACGCGATAAACAATTCGTAAGCAGCTATTAGAGTTCATAAATGCGAGGATCAATATTTGAGAGGATAAACGCGAAACGGAAATGCTATCCTCCTATCCGGTAGTAAATTTAATAAAATCTTTATAACGAGCTTATCTTTATGCATATGGAATGGATTCAAGAAAAAGTTCTTACCGTAAGTACTTCAATTTATTTGCAATGCAATAGTAATTTCATTTTTCGATATCATATGATTATTGCTCACTTTATTACAGCTATATTTGCTATTGAATAACTTACGAGTTCGCAGTAGGAAAATTTCAGGTTTATATGTTTTACGGCAATTGGTGTTCATTACTATCTATAAAATGAATGAAGGTATAATTTAAATTTAATTTTTATCGTATTTTGTACAAGTTTCAGCTTTACCAAGGATTATAAATAACTTAAAATTTTTTAACTGATATGTATAATTTATGACAGACTTGTCAGACAGATTGAAAACTAATTTACTTTGACCAGGATAGTATCTTATTTTTGGATTCAGGATTTTGAGGAGAAGTTAAGATAATGATGAAAAATAAAATTCAAAATTTCAATGGAAGTAATTAAGAAAGTACCTCAACGATCTGTGGATTTGAAAATTTTACATGAATTGAGCTTTAAAACTTTTTCTTTTTACTCTTGCATAGGAAAACGTTACTCATCTTTCGAAAAAATTCATAGCTTCAAAATGAGAATCAGATTTAGTAAACTAAATTTTAAAATATATTAATTAGGAAAGAAATTTCATCTATTCCTTACATTTTATTTCTAAATAAAAATGCACTAATAAGAAGAATATTCGGTAAATTAAGCAGAAGGTACGCACCAATACGCCCGCTCCTCTTTAGCGAAATTTAAACAAAACCAAACATATTATAAAATCAGAATTTAAAATAGTCCGTTTAACATTGAAAGCAAAAAAGGCATTTTACGCTTGCATTGCTCGAAAATGAAAAATGTCTCTCTAAAACATTTGAAATGACGCTTTCATTTATCATGATTCGCCGTAAAAATGCGCGCTGAAATAAGGGAAAAAATTTAATTAAAATTTTTTCAGCCGCGTATAAACACCTCTCCAGCTTCAAATCAAATTACGAAACAACCGACCCAATTTCTTTTTGTCCCCTCTCGCCCCGGCAGCCGAAAACACCGAGCGAGCACGCGCTCATTTGGCCGAGCGCGCGCGATCTTTCCAAAAGGCCGCGAGATTAAAATTAACGCGCGCGCCCACTTCAGCCCTTCGCGCGCAATTTTTTTTCCCCCCCGAGTGCGTCGCGCATAAAACGGGGTGCATCCTACGCGCGCTCAAACGGCCGGTCGCGCCACGTGGCTGCCTGCACGCTCGGATGACGCTGTACAATAGGCGGGGGTGGGGGGAGGGGACGGGCGGCACAAAGCGCGGTTGAAATCTCCGTTAAAAAGCATAATTGTTTCGCGCACTAGATCCCTAACTGACGATAAATCTCGGAGAAACGCCGGCTGAAATGACTTTCCTCGTAATATATAACGCGCGCCGGCGCATATATGCCGCAATGGCAGCGGCAGCGTTGCGGGGGTCACGTAACCCAGCCGATATTGTTTTATGCCCCTGCACACGGCGTAATGGTATACTGCATCATTGTCACGCGTAAATGGACATAACATGAAAAACGAGGTGAGCTATGAACTGCCTTGTTGTGTACGGGACAGAGAGAAAGCGAGAGGAAAAGAGGGAGGGAGGCCGGGGATCCCGACCGAGGCCGAATTCACTCCAATGAAATAATAAAATGTATTTTTTATCTCTACCCTTTTTCGCTTTCAATGATTGGCGATTCATTGGATTATTTGTCAGGTCATCCTGTCCACCCATTGTTACAATCTTGGTCCTCTCGTGCGTACGCGCCCCGCGTATTTATTATTTAAAATAACAGCGCGAAAATTGAGGTAGCCAATTAAGCCCTTCATTTATAATGTCACTTCTACTGCTACAAAGGGAGGAATAGGTTGACCGAAGCCGATTTTAATGTTAGGACATCTTTTAATATTTTATCTGCGGGAAAAATAGAATAAAAGTAATGCGTAAGAGAGTACACTATTTATTTATAAATCCATTTGAAACTAATGAAGCTTCTGACTCAACGCTAGTTATTCTGGTGGAATTAATTGTTTTAAATTTATTTTGTGCAATTAGTTTACCAAGAATACGAACAAAAAATTTGAATCTACTAATTGAACTATTTTTCTCGCAGAGCCATTTTAAGGGCGACCGTAAATCTCGGAGAAATTTTTCCGGTCAAGCTAAACTAATGCAAACTGTTAATAGAATGTCAGGTCGGCAGTATTTAAAAATGGACGACTAAAAAAAAAAAGAAGTAGCGTCCTCATCGAACATTTTGCATAATAAATCGATTAAAGGACGCGTAAATCAAGCGAAAATCGCTCCCTCTGCGTTTCCTCTTTTTGAATAATGCCCCTGCACTTTGCCGCTCTCTCCCGCTCGATCCTACGCCTCCCTGATAATGCAAAAATTTTTCAGTTACGTTCTGCCCGAAAGGTCAATCCTTTTGTTATTTTTCTATGTATAGGTGGTCGTCATGGCGATGCGCCGGCCGTGAACCGTGACTGCGCCATTCTTCCCGCGTTATTAAAGGATCGACAGAGCGAGAGGGTGGAAGAGAGAGAGAGACAATGAAAAAGATTTTCGACATTTCCGCCAATACGATTAAGCCATACATTTTCTCGACGTTATTATCGGCGCTCAAAAGGAGGAAGTTGGAGGGGTGGCTCGGAACACTTGCCATGGCTGGTATGTCGGTTCCTTTGAAGTTATGGCAGCGGGCACATATTATATCGAAAATCTTTGATTAGACGTCCCGGGAGACCTGTACGTTACATCTCCCTCGTTTCTCTTAGTCTGAGACTTATATATGCCTAACCTTCTCTATGAGACGTTCCGCTCCTCCACTTAAGTTTCTATCTTATCAATCAATTATTTTTCAGTGTCCTGTGGTATGTTTTGAAATATTTTCATAAATCGACGTTCGAAGAAAAAATGATATTTAAAAAATATTTCTTTTTCACGATATACTTAGGTATAATTATTGTTTATTTTATAAATTTTCTCGCATTTATTAATTAATTACAAGTGTTTACATATTCTCCTCTAATAAACTACTGAAAATTTATAAATTTTCTCGCATTAATTATTAATTATTTACAAATGTTTGCATATTCTTCGCTAATAAACTATTGAAAATATTACTGCGCACGCTTCCTCGAGCTTCTTAGCTTTACATGATAAATATTTTCTTATCATTAAACGAGCTTAAGCGATAATCGATTCTGCACATTTTCACTATTTCCCTTTTTATATCTACCCTAATAATCAATTTTACGAGCTACCTTTTCCTCCCGCTCTTCAGACGTCGGTTTAATTAATTTTTTTTTTATTATTGATAGAATAAACATATATCGGCTTATCATCGTTTTGTTTATAGTAATAACTTATAGCTATGAATAATTTACATGCGATTCATCCTGCAATTTGCAGTACTCCATCCACGTGTTAATCTACTTAAAATTTAATCCACAAATTCTATCTGAACAGAACCTTACGTATGGAATCGATACTAAACGTTATCTCCACGTAATTGCAATCTAAACTATATTATATCATTTAATAAAAGGGAATAACATTTTTTTGCGAAAAGAATTCCATAAAAAACCTTATAAGCTTTTTTCTTGATTATTACTCCTTCCGCGGTGTGGTTTTACTACGTATCTATATATATCTATACTACTGTTATATATAGAGTTTACTCCAGGGATCTACTGATTCGTTTACTTATTCTCTCACACCTTCGCTTCCTTTAATCTTCTACGTTTTACGTCTTTGTCTCCCCTAAATGTCTTACTGCGTGCTCGATTAAGCTGCTCTTGCTTACCAAGATAAGGGGTACTCGATACTTTCCTAAGGGCTATAATGCTTAGGTCTAAACGTAAACTTCTTAACTCGGATATTGTTTGTTATTGGAATAGTATAATCGGATTAAATTGAAACTAAGCATTACTATCGAAGACGATCCATTATGTGTTTTTTTTAAATACATTTTTAAAGCAACAGTGCGAACAATAAACAATAGCTGCCAATATATTGTCAGTATGCATAAGCAAAATCCATTTTATTCTTTTCTTCTGAAATTAAATTCGACACTGAAAATTTATTAAAAAAGTGTAAAAAAAATTGTTAACAATATTTAATACAATTTTGAATATATTTTTAACACTTTTATTTCAAAGTACATCCAACAAATGCAGATCCAAAATGAAGATGATTAAAGCTTTTACCGTAAAAAAAATAAAGCCAATTTTTAAAAAAAACTGTGACCCAGAAGTTAAACAAATTTTAATTTCACGATTCCATCAAAGATCAATTTTACGAAAAGTTGTTAAAGTTATTTTAAAAAATTTATAAGTAATTTAAAAAAGTAAATAAACTTGTAACAATTCAAAGTCAACGGAAATTACAAATATAAAAAAGGCGCAAAATAAAAGAAAAACACAACGTTATTACATTTTCCAGAAAGGAAAACTCAGTTTAATCTTACGCGGCTGAATTTGAATTCCACGCTAGCGAATTTCGCTCGCGAGCTAGCGGATCCCACGACTCATTTCGTTACCTCGCCCGCTCGCAGAAAAAAAAACAAGATATTAAACTTAAAATGCCATCGCTTGAAGATTTAGTCGCAGCCGCGGCGGATAAACACGGGGCTCTCTCCTCGAGAATCCAGCGCGCGGCAATATCAAGGACAAAGTGCCGCGCGTACGCGAGGCGGGGAATTTCGCGGAAAAGTAAATTCATAACGTCGTGGAGGAGCTCCCAAGTTCCGGGCGAAGAATCCGCGCAAACAACCGCCAATCGGCGGCTACCTGCGCGCGCCCGATTAATCGCGTCCGCCTCAAATTAAACTTGGCAAGAATTTCACTTTGCGCCGGGGTGACGAGGCGCCGCGATAAAACGGCGGGGGTCGCGTGTTATGCGGTCAGCCCGATAGGAAGGCCGGCGCAGAATTCGACGTCCGCAATCGCGACCGGTTGATCTACGGGCCCGTGCGAACTTGTCTAATAAACCGAATTGACGATTTTAATTGAGGGGTGGGTGTACGAGGCCGAGGCATCGCCGCTCGGCCGCTGATACGTCGCGATTTATGGGAAAGCTTATGAGAGCGCGCCGGCGAGAGGGAACGTCTCGGAATGCCCCGACACACAGAGCGGCTTTTGTAAGCAGCCCGGCCAGAATTTCATATCGTTTCCACGGGGAGGGAGGCTATGTGGTATAACCTCGATTTTCCGGACTTTGTTCTCGGGAAGACGAATTATTTTCGAAAATTAGCCGAACAATGAGGGATTTAAATGATTTTGCTGGGAACTTTATTTAAATAAGCGAATTTATGGCATTGCTCGAGTTCAATGGAACGCGGTGATCAATATGTTTTCGGAAATTTTCATTAAATTCGTCAAATTATTACGCGCGGAATTTATACTCGCGGACATGTCGCTAAATGAATTAACGCTACTTATAAAACATTCAATGGAATTAAGGAATTTATGTTAGTTATTTAATTCTGAAATTTAATGTTATAATAATTCATTAGGTCAAGTTTTAAGCAGAATAGTTAATAAATTAGCGAGTAAGAAATTGTATAATATATACAAAATAATTCATTGAAAATTCAGACAATATTAAAATATAAAAATAAATAATATTAATTATTGTAACTTTAACAAAATTTGATATTTACCATATTTCAATAATTTTACGGTCTTAGTTAATTGTAAATTCATGAAATTATATATTAATAAATGTTATATGTGGCAATAATTTTAATCATCGAATGACAATGGTTTTTTAATAACTTGAATTACATTTTACAGGTCATATTTGAATAATGATCGAAGCCCAATCTAATTATAAAATAACTTTGTTTCTTATAGCTCAATTAAAATATACTTTGACTTGATTTAATATTGTTACAACTCGAATTTGCATAATAAGTCATTATTTTAGTTTAAATATCGAATACAACATTCTACGCTGAAAAAAATTAGAAATTTCAACTAAATATTTCAACAAGGAATTCTAACTAAATAATTTATTTTCATAAAAATGTTTGGTTGATTAAAAAAATATTTAGTTGTAAAAAAAATTATTCAGTTGGGGATCGTTAAAAAAATCTCTAAATAAATTATTAATTTGCTTTTCAGCGTAATAATAAGTCAGGAGTATATAAATCCTCCAAAAGTAAAGTTAATTTAACAAACAGAATTTCCGCTAGTCTCAAAGTTTAATTTCGTCCGACCAAAGTACCCCGTATAATGTAACTAAATGAAAGTTCGAATTGAAGAACCCGTGCAGCCGACATTCGCAGAATTTAAAAATTTTAAGCTCTCCTACTCCGAGCTTTTAAGACAGGGTATAAACAATAATGGTATCGGAAAAGCTCCGATATAAGGCAATCTCTCTTTTCTTCTCAAAGAAAAACATTTTCTTCCCGTCGCGGGGACCTCTTGATGTTTACTCGGCGGGGGGGACAAGTACATTGCTTTGACTGGCGAAGTATTCCTCATTCGACACTGGCTTACCGTCAAGAGAGTCGGTCGCGGGCGAGTCGTGAAAAAAGAGTCCGGAGGACTCTCTAGAGTCGAGACCAAAAAGTATAAAAAAAAAGTCGACCTCGCGGCACATGGCAAGCGTTTCTTTTTGCGCTCGCCTGCCGTTTCAATTACACCGAGTCTCTCTCTCTCTCTCTCTCTCTCTCTCTCTCTCTGTCTTCCTCTTTCTCTCTCCCTCTCTGCGGAATCGCGAGGGGGATTTGTCAGAGGGTACGGGCCGAGGAGACAGCGACCGTGTGTATATACCCCGGGGAGCGGAGGCGGTGGGGGCGGCGGCGAACGTCGCGTCGCGCGCGACTCAATCCGTAATGTGTACTTCTGCGCCCGATCGCCGTGGCCCGGCGGAGGCGGCGGCCGACACAAAGCCGACGTGTAATAACCGGCGCAACGAGCCGCTGGCCGGGGGAATCGAATTTCTGTTGTCGGGGAATTTCGGGCCGCGGGGGCCATTTTGCTTCGTCATTCGCTACGTTGCGGCCAATTCAATTAAGCTATTTAATCAGCGGGCGCTAGAGATAATTCGCATGATTTTATTGGAATTGGTGACGCGCGCGGTGCGGGGGCGCCCACCGCGATTCTCCGACCGACCGCGAGATTAATCGCGTTTATAAAATCAACCGTAATGGCTGGGCTGGTGGTCACTCCTCGTCCTTTTTTTTTTACTTTGGTCAACTAGTGTGAGGCGCTGCGCGTGATTTTTTTATCGGCGTTTTTCCTTTCTTTTCTTTTGTTATTTTTTATTTTGATCTGTAGTTTTAGATGTAGTTACAATTAACGAATTGCAATATTTTGTTTTAAAATAATATTATTTATAGGTAGTACCTTGTAAATGTTGTAATTTCGACTTTAAATGACGAAGAACAGATACTGAATGAACGATGTTCCGGACAAATCACGAAAGAGGAAAGAAGTCACACAAAAACAAAAATAAAATCACATTAATTTTTATTATATAACACTAATTTTTAGTATACAACAATCTTTAGTGACTACAATCAACCAAAAATATGTACTGAAATCACGTCTGCTTTTTTAACTACAAATAACCTTTCAGCAGCAACTTCACAATGAATTTCACTTGTCTCTAAAAAATATAACAATTGAATACATTTCAAACAATACTACATTCTTCTTGATATTTGCCACCCGCACATTTACATAATAAAATATAATTAATCCGGTTATAATAAGTAAATCGAGTACATAACAAGCAATATTCATCAATATGCAGGTGGTTTAAACTGTACCGTCGAGCATAAATCAAATGAAAAGCGTATTATATATCTATTGTCATAATCTAGAAGGCTGCGTATATCACGAACACAATGGCGTGCGATTTACGTTGGAAAAGTCGTGCGTAATTCGCATCCTCAAGACCCGGCGGAGCGACTGCATCGCGAGTTAAAAACATCGCTCTCATAAATTCTGAAAAAAAAAAGTTTACGACCTCCCGCGAAGCCACTTCCTCTCCTCGAATTAACTCCGTCCGCGCGTATAGAGCGCTCGAGTGCGGCCGCGCGGTTCCTCGGGCCCCTCCGCCGCCGCTGGCCGCGTGTACATAAAACGGCCGCGCGGGGGCTTAAAAAATCGTTTCCCAATAACAAAGTCAAAATGAACGCCGCAAGCTGCGAGATTAACATTGCAATCAAGTCTTAAACGCTCGATTAATTTGCCCGCGCGAGCGCTACGCCGAGAGGTACGCGCGCGCGCCGACCGAGGCCGCGAAAGTTGGGGGTTAATAGTGAAATACGCGTCCGGCAGAGTTGTAAATCGTAATGAAAGGCCGGCTCCTCTTCGACTATTAAACATAATTTTGCAGTTTTTACGGCGCCGGCTCCGCGCGAGAAGCGGGCTAAAAGTGGGCATAAAGTTGACGTCGACGACTGCGTCGGCGCTTTTAATGCGCCGGAGGACACGGCTGCCCCTTGTGAGTGTGTGTATGTGTATGTGTGGACGTGCGTGTAGGTGTGTGTGTGGGTGGATGGTAGTCGTCGCTACCTACGTTCGCCCGGTTATACACCTGTGACTAGTTTAACCTCCTTCTCTTTTATGCGCGCTTTTTCTGGCGACTTAATCCGGGATGCCATCAAAACGTATAATGCGATTGTGGCGTGGTGTTTCGGCCTAAGGGAAAATAAATAACGCACCCTGCCTAAGAGCTACGTTTGACCGAGATGTACACTCGATTATATTTTGTGAACCTCGGTGAAATAACAGTTTAACTTTTTGATACTCTTTCGTTGTATGTATATCTTTTTAAAAGTCTTAAAATGCACCGCGTTTAAACTTTTGTTGATGTTGATTATATAATATATCGAAAAAGCATTAAAAGCATTTTTCAGATGGAGCAAACATTAAACGTTTGAAATTTTTAATTTTGAACTGAACAAGACTCGAGACGTAACGGTAAAAGGTTGTGCGAGTACAATTTAATGGGAAAACATTAAAGCGCATAATGAAAGTGACAAAAGCGCGTAAAAAGTGAGTTATATATCGAAATATTGGAAAACGGCGTTTATGTAAGCACATGAATTGCACGAGTGCTAAATGGAAATGAGCGTGTAAAATCTCGAATTATTAACGAGGAAAAGACAAACAGAACGGTTGAGGCAAAAATGTCGATAGAGACAGGAAAATGTGGAAATGCCATTGTATTATTAAAAACGCCAAAAATATTTTAATCTTACGGACGACGAAAGTAGTTTTAGAACTCGCCTTTAATCCATGTGTTAACTTGATTTCATTCTGTTAATGTAACAGTTTTGTTGAATAACTCCCAATTATGGAAATTACGTCCATTTCATCGTTAATGTCATTTTTTATGTCAATTTTCGTATAATTCTGAAGTCTGCTTCATTACAAGTAACTGAAAGTAGCTTTTTCACCGATGAAATTATTTTCAATCGAAATTCGTTAAAATTCTCTGTAATTATAGAACAGAAAAATAATTACAAATTAATGCACGTCTAACAGACATGAATTAAAAAAAGGATCTTTCATCTTCTTTTTTTTATGAATTACATTTTTAATATTCGTATGACGTAAGAATTAAATATAACAAAATACTATTCTCAAAGTTATATGTATACAATCGTTTATGGAAATAAAAGGACAAAGTAGTTGTAAAAATAACGAATTTTTCTATTTTAGCTGTGGACAGTAATAGCGGTGCTTTGCTCGGTTGTAAATCGGAAAATCAATATCTAAAAATAAAAAGGAAAAAAAAAAAATCTGAAAAAAGTCACGAACGATAATAAGTGGATTTCAGCGGGAGCAAACTGTAACTTCTCGCCTGCAATTTTCATCGCCTCCTCCTCGTAACTTTTCCCCTCGGCATTTCCCGGGCAGCGCCGATTCGCGAGGCATCGTCGCGCGGATACGCCGCCTTCTTTTTATGCGTCCCAGCGAAGATCGGGTCGCGCGGAGCGAAGTACGTACGTACGTGAGGGCCATAACCGGGCGATGCGGCATTACCATAAGTTTTTCGATCGGGCGGGCAGGTGTGGACGCGACGGTCAGCCCCGAGTTATTCGGCCCGAAGTTCGCCCGGTGAAGTTGCGCGCGCGCGGATCTCGGAAAGTTTGCGCCGCGCGAATTCGGCCCCCGGGACTGCGCGTGCGCGGCTTGATTGGCCGGGCCTGTCGATGAGATGATTACGGGCTCGCGCGGCCGCGGCTACGCGTGTACGCGCTAATTGATTCGCTAATGGAAGAAACTTGTAAGACGAGCGAAAACAGCTTGCCGCGGGGATGCGACGCGGAGCTATCGATTCGAAGTCTCTCGTTCATTTGCAGAGGAAGTGTTTGATTATGCTCGATGTGCCGCTTGTTTGGTGAGATGCGAGTAGGTACGTATTTAATGAGCTCCGCGGACGGTGTTTGCTCATAACACAGGGTCATTGATAACGATCAGGTGTAAATTATAATTTGAATTGTATTGGATTTATTCTTGTAGCCTGTATTAATGCAGTACAGTAGTGGTACTAAAAGTAGTATAAAAACATTCGAAAACAAAGAGTGGATCTTGTATTTATAAATAGAATGAGAAATTCTGCAAAGTGTACGATCGTTTTGTTTGAAACAAGAAATTCAGTTGAAAAGAATGTAACCTCGTTAGAAACGAAATTTTTAAATAATAAGTAAGTTGACGTTACTCCGTCGCTATATTTATATGTAAGTAGAAACAGACGAATACAGCAAGACACTAGCATTTCATTACTAGATAAACAAAATAAAGGCGTGCCCCTACGAGAACTTCTCTATATTTAAAAGTTTTGTATTGTATTAGGTAATTCCTTATTTTAAGATTCCTTACTTTACTCTGTCGCTACTTAAAGCTGTAAGTAGAAACAGACGAATACAGCAAGACACCGGCTTTCCATTCCTATCGATACAAAGAATTAAGGTGTGCCCTGAGAAAACTACTCGATGTGTAAAATTTTTATATTATATTAGGTAATTCTTTATTTTAAAATTTTTTATTTTGCTTTATTATGCCGCTTTTTAGAATTTTGAGTAGAAACAGACGAATACGGTAAGACACTGGCTTTCCATTCCTAGCTATACAAAGAATTGAGAAATGCCACTAGGAGAACTTCTGTATGTGAAAAACTTTTGTAGTATATTAGTTAATTCCTTATTTTAAGATTTTTTATTTTGGCTTACTCTGTCGCTATTTAGAGTTGTCAGTAGAAACATATGAATTCGGTCAGACATCAGCTTTCCATTCCTATCGATACAAAGAATTAAGGAGTGCTTCTAAAACAACTACCCTATGTGTAAATAAACTTTTGTATTGCATCAGGTAATTTTTTATTTTAAGATTATTAAGTTTACCTTACTTTAGCGCTGTTTAGAGTTGTAAGTAGAAACAGACGATTTCGGTCAGACATCGGCTTTCCATATCATTCCTAGCTATATAAAAAATTGAGGAGCGTCCCTAGGAGTACTTTACAATGTATTATTATTTTAAGATTTTTTATAACACAGAAAAGTGAATTATTCTTGTAAATTAAATTTTTTGTTTTTCGATATTGACATACAGTTTACCTAAATCTAATAATCAGTAAATACTTAACCAAGCCAAGGGCTTGTGTAGCAGCTCATCTAAATAATACTGCTCTTCAAATGCTTAGCTACATCTTCCCATATTTCAGCTGCCTAAAAGGCCGAGCTTTGGTGTGTTTTTTAGAGATGGCGCTGCATCTATCCTCTTCTAGCGGATACTGATACTTAGTAACTAATGCAGCAGCTTTCTTAAAAACATGAGCACACATTCCACTACTTGGCACTGCTTATCTACGAGATAGAGCAAGTGCGACTCTATATGTATATTCCGAGTTCGAACTGGCGTAAACTCGAATTAGCCTCGGAATTAACTGACCTGAGCTCAAATCCTGATTGTGAAATCAAAACGCAAGCTTGAAACGTCCTGAGTCTAAATCTCTCTGTATAGCGCACGAGTTTTAATTCAAAGTTACATTTTATTTACAAAAAAATTAAAATTAAAATTAAAATTGAAGTTATTTAAATTGATGTGCTTGATGAAGTTCATTAATTAATGATTCACGACTGTTGATTAAACAGTTAAAAGTTATTATTAGCGTCGAAACTTTAATGTAAACACACCTTTTCACAGGAAAAGTATACGTCATCCGGAATTCCTTAAAAATATTTTTATCAAAGGATGCACTCCCCCAGTTAGTTAACTTTACGCATACTTATTTGGATACTTTTATCAAGTTTTCAAAGCGAAAAAGTCTTTCAAATGATAGAAAGTTTAAATTCTAAGGAAACTAGATCCCTCTTTAAAGTTAAAATTGCACCGAAGAAGCCGGAATCAATACACCTGCTCCACTTTACTTTCCCAAATAATTAGTTGTATATCTTATACATCGAACCCCGAATACATGCATACCCATTATTTTATCAATTAAATCGGTCCGAAGCTCAACGGCGCGCAAGCGTACCGAAATAAACTACAACGCAATCAGGCGGCGACCGATTGTTTGAATATTAATAAAAGGAGCCCGCGTCGCCTCGGGCTTTATTAAAACGGCGCAACCGTACACCTCGGACGCGGCCGAAGTCTCAGCTGCGCGCGAAACTCGAAGATCCCCGGCGTAATTCGCGGGGCGAAACCGCGACGTGTACCGAATTGCTCGCGCCGGAAATTAGCAAAGTCCCGCGCTAAGAGACCCTGTGCGGTGTAAGCGTCGGCGCCGCGATATCGAGGCGAGGGTGGGGGGTAGCTTCCCGGGATGTTTGGCGAGTTTAGCGGCAAGTATAATTTCGCAGGCGATCGGCGCGCGGCCTCATAATCCCGCATATGATTAGCTTAACTAATGTAAGCGGTCGCTCGAGCGACGCCGGCACAAACGCGGATGCACATCCGCTCGCGCGCGCAGCCGGCCGAACTTATACCCCCGGCTTGGTTAGCCCGTTTCACGAGGCTTTGATCGCAGCCGCCGCACCGGCCACCTTGGAGTGAATCATACATCGATCAGTGCGTGCCAGGTCAAAGGCGCCCAACTGCGTTCGATTTGATAAAGGAGCTCCCGGTCCGCTTCGGCATTTCACCAGCTCACCCGTGCTACGGCCGGTGTACATCGCTTTGCGGATTATCTGTCTTCGGGTGTATAATTTACTGAATTTGTTAATAATCCTGGATTAAGCTGTAATAGATAATATTTTTACGTGATTATTTATAAAAAGAAAACGAAATTTGTGCTTTTATGTGCGACATGCTTTACAATGTAGATACACTGAAAAAAAACTTTTGGTGAAATTAATGTAAAGTTACTAGATTTTCTAGTAGTAAATGACAAACTCTAGAAGTTATGCTACCAATATTACTTTAGATTTAGTATTCTTTACAAAATGACTGTAGTAAACATTTTATATGAGCATTCATTTTTGTATGGCTATAAAGAAATAGTAAAATTTATTATACCTTTATTACTTTTTGCTATAGGAAACTACTATAACTTACTAGTACTCTGTACCATCGAGAGTAGAATCTATTACTAAAAAGAATAATCATAGATACCTTATTTTTGGAACAATTACTGTATTCGTCAGATTTACTAATATTTACTATATGTATACACAATAAAATTAACATTCGACTTTTTTCTCAGAGTTGTAGTATTAAACAATCAATATCAATCAAATTGTCTGCATCGGATAGTAATTTATTTAAACTGCAGTCATATTTTCAGAAAGGTGACAATTTTTAAGGCTATTATTCTAAGAATCCTTTAAAAATTGAAACCAATCATATTACTTGCAAAATCTTTCATCAGAAATTATTCGATGATTGCTAATTAATATCTAATTTGCTAATTTTGTGTCATTAAACTAGGACGCTGAAGTATTGACATGAATAATTTACTGTTAAATATTTACATGAATGTATACGTTTCAATTGATTTATGATAACATTAACTGATACATTAACATCGTGATAGGATTATCTGTCTCGTAAATGACTCCGTCCTCTGCAGTACCAGTATTAGTGGGGCAAAGCATTCCAGGAAGAGGAAATACAATTTTGCAATTGCTTCAAATATTTAAGTTTCGGTGTACAGGTAATTTCCGGGAAAGATTTTCATTCGCGAGAAAAGTATTCAATAAACGAGGAAGCGAATTGAATACTTTATTGATTGATATTGATATTGCGAATTGAATAAGTTAATGCTTTAAATGATCAAAGGACAAGAGATTTTCGGAAATTAAAAAGTTAGCGAGCTACGGTGAAATATTATTTTAGTAATACCGAGGACGATATTAACATTGGCAAATTTAATCTTTTACAATGATACGTATACCGTAGTAATGATGATTAACGAACTTTGAGTACTTACTCAAAATATATTCAATACTTTATTACTGTGTAATTTAGTTATACTATTCATAAAATAGTAATTTATTTTGTACATTTAAACTGATATTTATAAGTAATAATTATGTCGCTAATATTTCGTTTAGATCAGTGGTGTATTTTTAATTCGCAAAAATATGATATTTCTAAAGAGATAACAAAAAAATTACATTTAAATTCAGTATGAAAGCTCAAAAAAAACGATACGAATGTCCAGCATTAAATAGTTGGCAAGATTTTAAAAAACAATTTTATTTTCCAACAACTGCTGTAGAACTTTTCGCAGATTGCTACTTCTTATCTGGTCGATTTGACGCGGAACCCTCTCCGTATATATCGAAAGCCGGGGAATAGCCGTGGGAGAGCTCCGGTGACAGATGCGCTTCATTAATCTCGTTGATGATCCTATATATAGGAACGGGAAGCGAGAATAAGAGGAGCGCCGAGTCGTTCTTTATTGGCCTGCTACGACGATGACGTACCTTATTGAATTCACTTATTAATTTCGCATTTTTGCCCGAGGACAAGAAGAATCTGTTCCCATTCACAGCGACTCCGATCGGCAAACGAGGGCGGAATAAATTTGAGGAGGCTTAGTTAATTTCTGATATCGATTCTGAAGAGGCTGTATTATTTGCCGCGCAGTTCGAGAATATTGACAGTGGAAATATTCATCGTAGGGAAAGAGGGCGCCAGTGAAACAGAACGAATGACCGTGTGTTGTCAATGTTTTTATAATGTAGCCCCTGCAATTACACAAGTGTGAGGTCATCAACAAAGAGACATAGTAGAATTTTAATCGTAAATTTGTATAACAATTGCGGATAGTAGCTAGAATTTTAATAAAAATAAAGTATCTTCCCGCACGTATATCATGCATATCTTTTAACAAAATTTTCCATAAAGCTGATATGGTAATTTTTTATGCTAGTATGAGAGTGGCGATTCTCTCTCTTCGATCAAGTAACAATTAAGCGAGTTGAGATCCATCTCTTGTACATGCACCGAATGCTACTTTTTCACCGTAATAAATATAATATCCGATTCAACTCACGTTTGCATAAACAAAATTGGTTCTTTCCGCTTGGAGATTTAAAAAAAATACGTTTTCGCGTTAATGAACGAAGACGGGTTCACAAAAAAGTGAGAAAAATTTCATGAGTGGTCAAAATGATAAAGTCTTCCACTAGTAGAAATCGGATGGGGATATGTCCCGCTGCTCCTGAACAGATCCCTACCAGAATTGCATGTTTTCCACAAGGTCCCAGGCATAAGAGTGGTACAAAATCTCACCAGAATCCGGTAATATTTTACCCATTTCCTATCAAATCCCTAGGTATTTCTACTAGGGTCAAAATGATAAAGATTGACCAAATATATTGTATTTGATTATTTTACTTTCTGTGTAGAATACTCTAATTATCAATTTTTAAAATGCCCGTCGCTTAAAATCACAGTTTACTAAATGAATTTTTCAATTAAATTTGCTAAATTTTTGAATTTTCCTTTTTGTTGTTCAATTCATCTTCTTTACATTTCAAAACTCATTATATTTTTGAAAATATGTCTAACCAGCTTTCGTTTGCTCCATAAAAAGACATGCCAACATTTTTTTTAAAAGAATATGTAGGTCTCTAACGAGCATTTTCTCGTCGTTAAAGTGTAAATTTAGTTTAGTTCTTGTATCAAGGTGCACCGCTAAGCAACAAGATAAGTAGCACAATTAGTGTAAGATCCCGGTAATACGGTCTTAAGAGAAATTTAAAAA
The DNA here is from genome assembly GCA_900480045.1 of Eurytoma adleriae. Classification (NCBI taxonomy): domain Eukaryota; kingdom Metazoa; phylum Arthropoda; class Insecta; order Hymenoptera; family Eurytomidae; genus Eurytoma; species Eurytoma adleriae. Next base: position 232,972 of record UXGC01000172.1, on the reverse strand, counting down.
GTGTTGCACTTTACAGCTTTCTTTTATTAGAAATAATTGTGAGTCTTTAAGAGTAATGTATAAACAACTACTTGAACATTTTTTACATAAACAAGCACTTTTTTCAAATCATAAGTACTATTTTTCATACATGAAGGTACTAAGTGGCACTTTATACACAGGGTCGACTAAATTAGTATTAATTCAAAGTAATTGAAATTGTAAATTTCAGAGCAAATCCAATACAAAATGTTTTAGAAATTTATTCTGTAAGACAATAAATAAGAATGAATGCAACCATCAGTAACAGAAAAAATAAATTAAGAACTGATTAGTACCACTCGTGAATTTGTAATCCTCGTAGATTTTGTGATACAACTGAGTCGCTGAAACGTATATTGAAAAATACATTTTATAAAAAATATAACACCCACTAGAAAAGATTTCTGTAAAAGTTAAGGGTGTCATTAAAAAGCAGCTGGTCTCGGAACTCTTTATCGAAAATTTAAAAAAGCGGACAAAAGCCACAGAATCTCAGACACCAGCTGCAGTCTGCAAAAACAGAATGTATCCGTGTTTAACTTGTACGACGGAAAAGTCGTCGTTTTCTCACAAAAGAGTCTGCTTATCGCCTTGGAAAATAATCACAGTCGTTAGGCCTCTCTCTCTCTCGCTCTCTCTCTTACTCTCACTCTCACTATCTCTATCTCTCTCGTCCATTTTATATATGCAGCCGCACGCTTGAAAACAACGACGGGAGGTCCCCGCGCTCTTAAAGTTATTAAAACAATCCATTTACACGGGCAGGCTGCGCGAGCTCGCTGCAGAGGCCCCATTTTTTTCTTCTTGTCCGCGCGGTGCCCTTTCTCATTTCGCAGCTTTAAAGAAGAAGGAGGACCCGGCCGCTTTGAGTGCTTTCTGGAGCGCGCGCGGGGCTTTGTCGAGTGGGGGGTGGAGGGGCCGCAGGAGAAACGAGAGCAGCGAAACGGGAATGATTGGCATGGGAAATGTACGAAGTTGCACCTTGACAAAAAAAGAGAACACCTCGGCGTCAGGAGGATAAGGTGGCGGGTTAACTCGCCAAGCTGGAGTTTGCCTTTTGTTAACCTAATATGCACTGAATATTTGAATGGACCGCGGTTAGCGGAAACGTGGCAGCGTCTCTGGGGAGGGAAGTTTTTTTGCCTTTTTTAATTACGCTGTTGCTGTCTATCTTGATAAAAATATCAAATTTGTTTCGTCCTATCTAAGATTTTTTTTAACAACTGCGTTTAGTAAGTTTAAAAACAAATCGAACGCACCTTGTGGACGGAGCAAAGTACTGCGTTCTAAGAGAATACGATCAAGTTCGCGGAAAATGTATTTTGCGATTCCGTTTCGTAAGAAGATTATTTTTGCTCCTAAAGAGTTGCTCCTGCTACGTTATAAGGAGATACAATGCGCGGTACTTCAAAATTAAAATTATTATCCCATTGACGCTGAAACAGAATTAAAATCTCTTCTAAATTTTTCTCTTTATAAGAAAGTAGTAAAAAAAATATTTTAGAATTTGTATTTCGTATAAGTCGGGAGAATTAGAAAGTTTGAAGCCCCAGTGAACGAGATTTGGCCGAAGGAAAAGTTCGCTGTGAAAATCATCTGTGTCAGGCAGCTGTATTGTAAAATCGATGCATCTTACTCATACTTTCTGTTGGGGTAGAAAGGTTTTATTTCTTGAAATCCCCCGACGATAACCATTTTCTTTTCAACTGAAATTAAAAAGTAGTAAGGATGTGTCACAAACTAATACTAGAAAGATATTTATTTTATTGACGTTTTTATTTATTAAATTAACTTTTTCGCTGAGAAGTATAAATACTTGAAGTTGTTTTTTAAATGAGGAAAAATTTTGCATAATAGATTAGCTGTAAATACGCAAGTTTATTTTACTTTCATCTCTAGAAAAAGCACAGAAAATGTAGAATCTGTACCTTTTTGTAAAGTAATATTGGTATTGTGGTTCGATGTCAATTCAAAGTGCATCCATATTACTGAAATGGAGTTTCTACTTCTAAAATGTTAATGTTCCAGATTTTGTAGTATCATCTTTACTTTTTCCAAATTCAGTAAAACGGCTACTACTTTCAGTATTATCATACTTTTGTTGATGCAAAAATAACGTGTAGAATATCAAAAAACAGTATTTCGGGCTCGGGTAAGGTGCATTTACTTCTACAAAGTACTACATTCATGCAAAACAAAATTTTATGATGTTTTAAAAAATTATCAGCATAAATTACTTAATTGTACATTCAACCCCGTGAAATTCTGTTTAAAAATCTTTGTGCAAGTGGGTACTCTATTTTGATTACCAGTGCAATGCATAGAAAGCACAACAATGCGAAGTTACATGTGCAGGCATGTGCGTACTTCATTGCACCTAGTAGTTACAATAGAAGAATGACAACAATGACTCAGACTGAAGTTGCGGCGCAAGCTCGGGTGGATCTCTCAGTCAATGACGTAAAAAATGAAAAGAACACGAAAATAAAATACTTTTGCCGGTATCGTATGGTAGCATTCAACGGCTGATTAAGCTGTTGCGTGTACGAGGAACTGCATTATAGATTCATTAATAGTTCACAAAAGAAGTAATCTCGCAGATTCGATCGGGTTCATTACATCCGACTTGTCTGTACGGATACGTGGACTGGCTGTTACAATGCAGGTATGCTAGATTCAGGGATCTCAATCGAGATCCACGTAGCTGGTCACATGAAAAAATTTTGTAAAGCTATTCTCAATGTAGGTGAGAAATAAATTTCTAAATAAACTAGTAAAAAAATCAAATAAAATCATTTTTTACTTTACTTGGAAAGTAAAAAAATCAGATATTTAGTCATTAGTGACGAACACTCCATTTGAATTATAAAAAAAGTGGGTATAAAACTTAATTTGAAACTCGTTTATTCCTTTATCAGCATTTTAGGAAAAATAATCGTATCTTATTTTATTATTTTAAACATTTTCAGAAAAATTAAATTTTTTAAATTTCTCTACGAGGCAACAATGTATTTCAAAATAAATGCAGATCTAATATCAAAACACAATAAAATTAAAAAATTGTTATTGTACATGTCTGCTCGCTCGCTTTTCATACATGAACAAGTTTCGGAGAATTTATTTGAACTTTTTAGTGTAGCAGAAAACTTTGTTTTATAAACTTAGTGTAGTGGTTGCTTTATTATATGTCAAAACATAAAAGTTCGTACGACTTCTTATCATAGCGATTCAGAAGTTACAATTCAACTTTAGATATTTACTTCTTAAAAATAACATTTTTAAATAAACCATATGTGACTTACTTGAAACGTAATTCTAAATTATTTATTTATGCGTTCATCGCTATTTATAAATACTGAAACGGAAAGATTAAAATTAAAGCCGAATGCAGGATACTCGGCCGACACATCTTGATTTGTACTACTTAATTTTTATTGACTATATTTCTGATATTGCACTGCTCAATGTTAATTTGATTATTATAAGTTTTATTGTACTTCAGTCACTTAGTTACATCATTACTTGTACTACTTAATTTCTATTGACTATATTTGCAATATTGAATACTCAATTTTAATCCGATTAATATATTTATTTCAGACTTTTATTTTTCGCGAATATTACATACTTCTACGCTCATAATTCTTAATTTGAGAAAACAAAACTCGTCTGACACATCATGACTTGTACTACTTAATTTCTCAATTTTAATTGCGTACTACTTCGCTCATAATTCTTAATTTAAAAATACAAATACAGATAAATTGTCGGACACATCATGACTTGTACTACTTATTTTCTATTGATTATATTTTGACACTGCACTACTCTACTTTTATTTCATTCTTATCAAGTTTTATTTCAGTCCACATGTTGTTACACGTATTATTATATACTACTTCGCACAAAAACAAGAATACAGAAAACTTGTCCCACTTATCGTGATTTGTACTACTTAATTTCTAATAGCTATATTTTTGATGTTGAACTTCTTTAATTCAATTTTAATTCCACACTAATTCAAAAATAATTGTAAATTTAATAATACAAATATAGAAATCGCGTCTAGCACGACCTTACCAAGTTTTATTCCAGCCTCTTATATTAATGTTTAAATATTGCTTACTACTTCACACTTAATTGTTAATTTACAAATACGAGTATAGAAAGCTTGTCAGACCCATCTTTGCCTATACTACTTATTTTCTACTGACATTATTTATGATACCACACTATTCAGTCGATTATCAAATTTTATTTCAGCTTCTTATTGATCTCGTTGCATTACATATTACTGCACGCATAATTGATAATTTAATTAAATGTTTTGAGAACGACACAAACTAAAGCAATTACATCGACGCTCCGATAGATCAGTCCAGATAAATGTAGACGTTAGAATTTCATGCACGTTTAGAGGGTAAGCACGAGCGGCGCTCGTAGACGAAAAATCGAGTAAATCCAGCGATCGGACGAAAGGAGAAGGGCGAAAAATCCATTAAAACCCATGAAGGAAGCACGCCCCGATACATAAGCCAATAAATAAAGCCGTTCATTTGTTATTTTCCGCCGTGCGCCGCGGCATACCCACTGCGCGAAATTTGTCACGTCAGCACTCCCGGACTAATTGATCCTTCGATCCTTCGATATCACCTTTTTCGCCTCCGCTCCCACCTCGGCGGGGCCGCGGATTCGGCCGCCCGGAGGAAGGAGGATGCAGGCGAAACGATCAATAACGCCCACGTCGCGGTGTACGTGTCGGCGATACACGACGTTTCACTCTTTCGCGCGAGCCGCGATAGCACTCGAGGGAGCGGATCGATTAACCCGCGAAAATCGACGATTCTTCGGAGGTATGAAAGTTTTCCGCTGGGTGCCGAAACCCCCCGGGGGAGGCGGCGCTATAAGACACCGGCGGTTATCAATAGACCGGCCGACTGATGGATAATGCGCGGCTGAAGTCGTACCCTCGGCGTTCGTATTACTGGAATTAACAGTCAATTATTGGTGTACATTAGATTTGTTAAAATTCATCCAGCGCATTGGAATTGTTAAGTGGAGGCATTATTGATACGGTCGTATGCATTACCTATATGCGTTTTATCACGGTACCTATCAATTTCAATGATAGATTTGGAATACATAATGTTATCGATAGTGGTTCTCGAAATTTAATGTAATATTGACGTAGGAATTCCGTTAACTATTGCTATCGTAATTGATTATCGTTGAACGATTTAAATATTTTGCACCTTCAATCACAAAGAAATTGCAAAATAATTAGTGTTTATTAAATTTTAATTTTATTAATTTAAATTGTTTAAATAGATATTTAATTAATACAAGAATTACTCAATACCTAGTATTTATTGAAAATGACAGTCTATTAAATTCAAGAAATGCACATTTATTATTTATTAAATTGCCTCGGTTAAATGTAATAAATTATGTAAAATTATTAATATCTGATTAGTATTTTCTCCACCTCAATAAAGACAGCACGACAGGTCTGACATAAATAAACACTTATATCTTATCGCTTCCGCACGTAACGGCTTCAGTGATTATGTAAAAAATTTATTAGCAAACAACTACTTTCTGTCAATCTCTTGATCACGTTTGGTGGACTGATGTTAAATAGCTGTTAAATCGATGTACACGAATTAAATTATTTACAAACTCAAGTTGTTTTTTTCTACTCTACGCAGGTCGAGAGTTACTTACGAAAAACTAAAACATCTCAAAAAGGCCTAGTTTAATTTGCTGTTTTTAGAGGACCAGAGTGAAATAAATTTATCTAGGACCAAAAAAACCCAAGGTATCATTCGTATGATATCCTAAACTTATTGAGTTCTGGAAGAGTTTACTTTACTTTAGTATTTTAAAAATGACAAATTAATTAACTTAAGATTACCACAGCTGAAAAAAGACTTATTTTTAAACAAGCCTTTTTGAGATGTGATAATTTTCGCAGAAAATGACGATACATATCCAGGCACAAAATGAAAATCAACTTCGGTCTTATTTTTAACTAACTGTCAAACCTAATAATCGAGTACAATTAAAACCAGGTTGCCACTCGAACGGGAATAGGAAGCAAAACAGTGAAATAACTCTATAAAGATTCAATTGACCTCATCCATTCCGCCTCCTCGTTTGCTCTCCAACACATTGTCCCCGGGCTTCTTTCAGCGTCGGTCCTCAATCAAGGAGCTAACGACATCGGTTCTTTCTCCGCGCGGACAAAAGGAGAATTCGCCTCTCACCTTGCGGACGCTTCGAGAGGCACCCGAGATATGAAAAAAAAGTCCCCGACGCCCCGGACGATCGTAATTACGGGATACACACGATCCCCGGCCCCATTGCCTCACTCGGCGGCCGCTAATGACGAGCGCGCGCGTGTGCTCCCGCCCCCTCCCCTCGCGTCCATGCATATGTATGCGTGAGCCGCGCGGAGCCGTATGCATAAACAGCGAGGCCGGGCGATGGGCGTTGCAGTGGGTGAAAGCGCGCAAAAGCGCCCTTTGGATTTATTTACCGGAGCGAGGCGCCGCGAGCTACCTATGCACGTACACCCCGCACCGTGGACGCACGCACTTTTCTCCATTTGCGGTGGCACGATGAGATGGAACGGAAAGCGAGCCGGTGTATTTTCCTCCCTCTCGCTTCCTCTGTTGCTCTCTCACCTCTCAAGTGCAGCTTTTAAGCTGGCCGAGCGATGTACGCCGCTGGATTGGGTTAATTAAATTTTTTTGTCCGCCGGCGTCGGCGGACGTCAAAGATCTTGCCGATGTTTATATCGGACGATTTTCCAGGGGCTCTCTCTTTGATAAATATGCACGGTTGATTAAATAGGTGTTTTTATATTTCGTAGCGCGCGAGTGGGATTTCGGAGCGCATTACTTTGAGAGGCTCGCTCGGTGCTTAATTTCGCGAGCAAATGCACCCGCTATTTGGCGTTTCCCGTGTAAACAATTTAAATGAGAGAAATTAATTTTTACTAATTTAGTCGGGAATATGTTTGTTGATTTTTGGAAATATTTTAATTTATGCCTGGATAGGATCGTGAAGGGAAATTTATTGGGTTGGAAAATGTTTGGGATGTATAGGAAATATAGGAAAAAAAGAAGGAGAAGAAACAAGAATTGTAATAAATACGGTTAATTATTTAATAATTATGCTTACTTTCCGTAAAAATTTCCTGTGAAGCAAATCGTCCCACGGCTACGTTTTTGTGGGAAACCCGTATAGATTTTTTCACTTTACTTGCGACCTAATTAATCAATATGTACGGTATTTATAATAATAAAAATTAAATCAATAGATTTAATCGATCGTTTTTTACCGTTTCTCAGAGCTCTACTTATGCCCCAACAAATCAGTTTTTTACTAATTTTTATTCACTGAAGTTGAATAATTTTTCATTGATTTGTACATTTCGTTTTAAAAAATGTAGTAATTTATTAATAAAATATTTTATTTAGTTAGTAATAATTAAGTGGTCTAAACCCTTACGATTAAAAATTGTGGAAAGGTCAATATTAGCTCTAATTACTTAAATTCTAAAACTAAACATAAATTTAAAATTTACCTATGAAGGATACTCGTCCGACACATCATTACTTGTACTACTTAATTTCTATTGACTATATTTCCACTCAATTTTAATCCTATTAATATATTTGTTTCAGACTTATTTTTCGCGAACATATTACATACTATTTCGCTCATAATTCTTAATTTAAAAAAACAGATACAGAAAACCCGTCTGACAAATTATGACTTGTACTACTTAATTTCTCAATTTTAATTGCGTACTACTTCGCTCATAATTCTTAATTTGAAAGTACAAATACAGATAACTGGTCTGACACATCATGCCTTGTACTACTTATTTTCTATTGAATATATTTTTGACACAGTATAAAAGAGCGAAGTCTAACTTTGAATAATTCGTACACAATAATACTTGTATAATCACATTTACGAATTTGTAAACAAGCAATTTTTGTAATTCGTTAATAATCTTTTGAAAAGTTTGCCCGCACCGCCAGCGAAGGAAAATGAATTCACGAAATTAATTATTTACAAGGAAGAACCGTACGATTCACGCGCAATTTGTCACGGCGCTCGGTCGGAAAATATAATTAACGAAGGCAGATTCGAACAAATAGCGCTGACGCAAAAATCCAGCCGCTCACAAAGCGAGGCTTGCATTTCAATGTATCGCGTTTACACGACGCAATCTCGCCCTCGTTAATTAAGGATCTAACGCCGCGTCGACAAAGCCCCCGCGCACAGAGCCCATTGTAACCGTACTCACTTAAAGGTGCACCCGAGCCCAAAGTGTACATCGGCCTCGCTCCTAAAAAAAAGAGTACGCGTATCCCCCGTCTCTCGGGTAAAATCCCGGGCGATAAAATAACGGCGAAGTCGCTCGCGACAAAATTCAAAAGCAAATTCCTGGCAGCCAAAGCAGCAGAAATGACTCTTTCTCCCCCCTCGCCGGCGCGGCGGTGGCGCGCCGCGTAACGAGAACTGTTAATGAGCGCGGCGCGAGATTCGCTGGCGCGGCAGCTCTTTGGACCCCCTCGCGCGTTTAATGAATGCTGAAACACCGATGGCGCGCGTCGAGGGGTCCGCGCACACAGGCCTTTTTCGATCGGCCGCGAGGCCGAAATCATTCTCGATTACCGCGCCGAGGGCACTCGACGTAGCCGCCGAAAACTTTTTGAGGTCGCCGCGGTGGCGATGAAGATGGTTAGTGGGCGGGTGTCTATAGCGGCGTCCGTTGCCAGTCGCGCCGGTGGAGTGTATAAATTTTGAAGAGCGAGCAAAATAGACGCGCCGTCTTTAGATATCCTGCACTTTTTTTCGATGACGGAACTTGTTTCGACGTCGGTCTGAATAAAATATATTATACGCCGGTCGATTTGAGCGTGTAGGTGTGGGGATCTGAGGGAAACTAAAATAGAGCTTGGATGCAGATAAATGAGAAAAGAAGTACGTATATAAAGGTGATTGGTTATGATGTCTGGTGACCTATTTTTATCGACTATTAAAATATTGAAATTGTTAAACGTCATACTACAAACTATAAATGTGATGAGTCAGTTTTAGTTCGTGTGAAAGGAAAATATGAAATATGAATTCTATGTATATGGGAATTGAAATTTTAAGGCATTTATTAAAAGATTTAAAAGTAAACGTTTATATTTTTAAATAAATTTTATTTTAGATTCAACGTATTTTGAAAGAGTTTCAAATAAAGTATTAAGGATGAATAATTATAATTCTTTGCTATAAAAATATAAAAATATACATTAATTGGCATAGTCTAGACTAGTTTGATAATTTTATATTTATGCTAATTAGAAGTTTATTTTACTTCATTCATTCTGATCTGAAGTTCTGACTTATTTGCAGTTTAACAATACACATACCTACATTTATTGATATTTGTTTTATTTATTGTACTTTCATTTTATTTTGTATTATCTTGTTCTTGTTTACCTCTTGCTAGTCAGAACTATTATGAAGCTTTGGTCCTTAGTGTTAATAAAATGATGATGATTATTCCCTCTAAAGATTTTACTTAAATAAGTGTACATTCACATAAATTAGTAACTATTCACTTATTTAAATGAAATCTTACTTGCACAGCTTTACGCAGTTTCTTCTTATTGTTCTACATATTATTTTTTGTTATAGAACAATAAAAATATCCATTAATTGGCTTATTATATCTAAGTGTATTGTTGGATTAAATTGATTATTGATCTAAAATCGAATCACGGCAATTAGGTGATTCGGTCAATACGCATTGCTGACGAGCATCTTAACCCACTTGAGGGAGAGGGGCAAGGCCTTCGACGAGCGATCGCTCGGCCTAGACAACGATGCCAAGTTCCCCGAGACTCTTGACCTTCCGCATCTTACACTCCAGTCGTTTTGAGCACTTTGCAGCTCTTTGCGCGTGTCGGCTTTGATACTCGCGCGGCGAACCGACGTTATGCGCCGATTTACGGGGCCACGAGCATGTGTATACATACCGCCGATGCCTGTAAGGCGTCGAAGAGCACTTTTCTTTACCCGCGCACTCGAGATACACATTGGCCCTTCATCGAGGGACTCGATGGAGATTCAGGCGGGGATGCGCGGTGTTGAACAGCTGATGCTAAAGCGAAGGAAGGTCTGGATTTTTAAATTGCAAGTGTACTTGCATTAGTGTTCTGTTTTATTAATGTCATGAAAATTTGAAAGTGTAAAATTATAAGTTAGAAAATGTGGGTAGTGACATAATGCATGTGAACCGGCGGTCATATATTGAATTGGTGAACGTATTTAGAGGGTGGGAACTTATGGTAACATATGGTAAGCTCATATGGTTTAGAATAATATATTGGAAATGAATATATATTTATAAAGATAATTAATAATACAATTATTCAGAGCTCTACTTACGCCAATTGATGAAATTATTTTATAATTCATCAATTGAACTAATGCATATTCTTATCGTTAAATATTGAAACATTCGCAATTACAATATAAAATAGTACATTAAAATTATGAAGTTCACTTTTCATTAGCTAAAAATACATTAAGAAATTACAATAATTATAATAAAAGTAATTTTAATAACATACGTCATGCTAAAATAAATACAGTAATTAAGAATATTATTGTCAGTAAGTTTAATTCGCTATAATAATGTTGATTTTAAATTCTCTTCGCCGTTACAAAAGTAACGTAAATATAACTTTCCAATCAATTAGTAAATTAACAAAATATACTTCCGCAAAGTGAATAGCAGTGAAACAGCGGTCTTTGTATTTTCACGGCTTAACTCAAACGTGATCGTATCAGCAGCAGCGTTAGAAGGTGCTTCAATGAGATTTCAAATAGAACGTGTAAGCTTACAAGTGATAAGAGGGACCGGGATAGAGAAGAGCGGAGAAAGGGGGTGTGGGTGTGTGGGAGAGAGAGACACCCCATGGTTAACTACAGTATGTATACATTGCGTCCGGCTGGTCAGCAGCGGGTTTCCGGCGCCGGTGTAACCCCTCGTTTGCTCGTACCTAAAGAGCCCGGACGTGAGAGCGAACGCGATTTTAACGAAATTCCAACATTTGCTGACTATCATTTAAAATTAACTAAACAAACGATAGCGGCGTGTTTATTTAACGACTGCTTTTATGACCGTGTGTAATGCAAAATATAAATATTAAATAGTAAAAATATCGAATAAAAAATTATCTTAATTACATTAATGTTTGATGTCCGGAAAATTTTATGAAGGATACTCGTCCGACACATCATTACTTGTACTACTTAATTTCTATTGACTATATTTCCACTCAATTTAAATCCGATTAATATATTTGTTTCAGACTCTTATTTTTCGCGAACATATTACATATTACTTCGCTCATAATTCTTAATTTAAAAAAACAAATACAGAAAACTCGTCTGACAAATCATGACTTGTACTACTTAATTTCTCAATTTTAATTGCTTACTACTTCGCTCATAATTCTTAATTAACATTTGCTGACTATCATTTAAAATTAACTAAACAAACGATAGCGGCTTGTTTATTTAACGTCTGCTTTTATGACCGTGTGTAATGCAAAATATAAATATATATTAAATAGTAAAAATATCGAATCAAAAATTATCTTAATTACATTAACATTTGATGCCCTGAAAATTTTAATGTTATTGTACGTGTTCTAATTAATTATGAAATATTTGTATGGAAAGAATATTTGGATAAAAATTACCCTCATTTTTTTAACAAAAATACTACGGTAGTAATTAGAAACTTTGAAATCGTCCTTTTTTACTGTTTGGTCAAAATTTTCACACGATATAAAAATTATGACTTTTCTAAGTATTTTTTACGAAACTGATTAGTAATGTTTATCAACCAGATTGTAAGATGATGATCATAAGCATTTTTTAAAGCCAATTACTGCATCTCATTCATGAACCAACAAATCTTTTTAATTTCGTAATTTATCTTTCACGAACATTAAACTGATATCTCGTATCACATCGAAAGTGAAAAAAATGATGGAATGAACTGAAGAAAATTCTCTGCAAAAATGAATAATTGAAATTCATCCACGTGCAGTTATTTAATATGAAAAGCCATTTTCTTATCGAATAAGTGAAATACTTATGACGTTAAATAAACGAATATTAACTTATCCTAAGAAGAATTTCACACATTCATATTTAGAAAGTTTGAAAAAAAAGTGGGTAAAGTGACTTGCAGGTTGCGGCGCGAGTAATACCTCGCCGTACTAGGCACAGTCATAAGAAAACAACATAAAAAAGCGCTCACAAAACAGATTCCGGAAGGGGCTCGACGTCGGGCCTCTCCTCGGCAGCGCGGCCGTCCCGCCCCTTCCGCCCCCGGCGCTCGGACCGGCCGCCTCGCGAAATCCGCTCACGGGCGGCGCGCGCCGACGATCGCGTGCTCGCCACTCCGCGCTAATACGGATTCGCAATCTCGTCCGCGCAATCAGCCAAATGGGCCGCGCATCGCTGACTCTCGTTTTTTGCCGCGCGAGACGGAAAGCGGGAAAAAAGGAGCTTCTTGCGCGCGCGGAAATTAGCGTCCCTTTGTGCCGGGCGGGGGGAGTGCGGGGGTGGAGGCAAAAAGCTCATTGAAGAAATCGAGGAGCGATTCGTCCCGGGCCTCGTGGGAGAGCTGCGCATTGGGAAATGTAGAGAGGGGGTGGCTCTCTCTTTCTCTAGCGGGCTGGAGGATTGGGGGCTTGTCGTGTGCGGGAATGCGCGTGACGGGAGGGAAATATTCAAAATAAGTAGAAGTAAACATGCGGCTGATGGATTATTTTCTGATATCTGTGATATTGGAGCCTGCGTCGGTTATACTCGAACTTGCGAAAAATATTCCGCGCTTTGATGCCTCGGTTTCGCCGCTTTTTTTCCCCGAGGGAAAATAAACTACGCGCGTTCTTTTTTCGATTTGGATCCCGGCGGTTTTGTTTAAGTGTCAATTTTTTCTTTAGTGCGTTCCTGGAGGTACTTCATAACGTCGCCTTTGTTGGGGCTTGTAACGCGTGCCTGGTGAATTCTTTACAGGAGTAAACTTTAGTTATAAAATAAATTAGCTGAAAAAGTAAAATGCAAAAAAACTTTGCTTTTGAGGGATGGGGAAATAAAAGTGAAGAATTTTGTGGATTTAAGGGAGTTGTACTTGATATGTCTCGCGCGGTTTTACGTCACACTGCGGAGAGTAAACCCACAAGAAGATTTGAGGGTAATGCGCTTTTTGGTTTGAGGTAAAACATTTTGAGCGCAACCTTTGTTAAAAAAATGTCGTTATTTTGGATTTCCACTATACTTTTGAACTGACTGTAACCGCAATACGTACGTATAAAACTTTAAAAATGTATTGCATTGAAAGGCATTCAAAAAATTTTCCTCGATCGGTTTTTCTTTGACTGTGGAAAACGAGCAAACGAGTTTTTATATTTTTTTCAAAAATATTTCGAAGATATTTATCCAATGTAAAATAAAAAATAAATATAACCCAAAAAGTAAAAATAATTATTTTTTGAAAAAGATATTCGCTTACTTTATTTCACCTCAATAGTCCTTTATACACCCCGACACTTTTTTATATAATTTATAACTTTAAAGTTCATGTTTTATATTTCTTAATTAATGACACTTAGTTTAAACTTTTTAGATGGCTAATTTAAAGAAAACGAAGCTTGCATTAGTGCATAAAACATCAATAAAATTAATAAACTCTTATAAAAGGTTGAGTTATGCTACGTATCAACCTAAAATATTATGTTATACACTCGAGAACTTAAAATTTATGCTGAAAGTTCTTTAAAGCCGATTTCATCTTGGAAAACTTTATCCGCGCTATAAATCTGAAAATCATAACAGTTTTAGTTTGCAAAAAAGGCAAGATATTTGTGCAATTTAGTATTTCTAAAGTACAAAAAAATTAGCATAACGTATAAGCAATGAGTATCAAATAAAATTAAAGTAGATTAATCTGTTGAATTTTTTGTTTTTTTTTTTTATTTCAAGCGGAAGAAAAATTAGTGCTAGTTATGTCTTAAGCGTCGCAAATTATTTTCCGCTAATGACTGCAGGATTAAGAGTAGCAAAAACATCGGACATGAATAAAAACGTGGTACAACATCAAGGATCAATTGCCATCCTTAACCTCCGTCTTCTCCAGCTGCTAACGATCTTGAGCGAGGTAAAAGAAATTTTGATGAATGACTGCACTCACCTGAAATTGCTAGTAAAATTTCCGTAAGTACTTAAGCGTATTACACGAAAATTATTGCATAATTGACTCCTATTAATGACTAATTTTACTTAATCATTCGTTTTTTAAGAATATTTTTCATTTTTTCTTTCTTTACTTTGCTTTTAACGTTAATAATTTAAAATATTCATGAATAAAAGGAGGATAAATTTCACGAATCTTATTCGAGATTTTAAATTGTTGTTCAAGTCTTTATTTTATACGCTTCTTTTAACGAGCATCATAGCTCATGCGAAGATAAAATATTTTTACAGTATTATAGATTTACTCGAGCGCGTTATTCGCAATTTTAACGAAAAATTCGAAAACACTGAAAGTACGTAAAATTATGCGCGATGTTCATTAATGTGCACATTAATTTTACCGCCAAGAAAAGGAAAACGCACGAAAATGGATTTCAATTTAATGTTCCCACCCAACATCTCATAACCCGATCAAGATCTCTGACCCAGAAAGGGAAAATTCCTTCCCGCGAGAAACACCAGTACGAGAGCGCGAAGCTGAAATCTCGACCGAAAACACACCCGTCGACGACAGCCCGGCGAAACGCCATGAAGAGCGAGAAGGAAAAAAGAAATTACGGACTGCTTTGAAGTCTCGCGCACGAAGTCAAGAATTAGATCGCCGATAAGCGCGCGTAGAAAGTCGAGAGAGAAAAAAAAAGCGCAGGGAACAGCGAGCTCCCTCCGAGGAGGGCAAAAAACCCGACGCTGGATACTAAAAGATTACGCATGAGCGAGTAAGGAGCTTGTTATTTCTTGTCCGACATTCCCCCGCCCCGGCGCGCGCACGCGGAAGTCGCCGCGAGTGCGCGCCTTTTTGCCCGGCACGTAAACGCGCGCATGGGTATGCGCGTACGTACGTGGCCGCGCGCTCGGCAAAAACAGGCCGGGCGCGCCCCGCATGCAAATAAACGGAAACGCGCGAGCGGATAAAAGGAGCGACGCACATGCGTTAACATCGGCGCGCGAGCCCCGCCGGATACGTCCGCGCGCAGTCGCCGGGAAAGAAGCTCGAAAGCCCCAGTTCTTATCGTTATTTTTAAGCTTAGCGAGAGGTAAATAATGGCGACAGTGCACAGTTCGTTTCTTCCTTTTTTTTTTCTCCTTTTGTTTTTGGTTCAGCGGATAGTAATGCGCGTTGCGGACAGGTTTAGAGATTTCGCGATAAAAAGGATACACCGAATAAAACGTCGGCAATTGCGCTTTAATCAGGACTGAAGGTTATTTGCGAAGAGTTACTAGCACTGAGGAAAAAAGTGGAGGAAAATTTACTAGAAATTCTTGGAGGTGGAGAGGATACTGACATCTGAGAAAAATTACAAGTAAAATTTGCCGCAATTATGGTAATATTTACAAAATAATGTAACTTTTCAAATCAGCCCTCCATTTCCAAACATTTATAATAAATTTTCCTTTACTTTTTTTTCAGTGCGGTTTTGTGTCTTAGCTAATTTCAGGAATCTGCTTTTACATCATGCTTACGGTTAAAGCAAATGTTTATTATGTACTCTCTTAAAAATTGCTTCTTAAAAAAGGGATGATCCTGTAGATTGAAATGAAAATAAATTTGGTTTTGACTTTCTTGATAACATAATTAGATAACTTTTTACTTGAAAAACAAGTATTGTATGAGATTTGCTCCTAGAATACAGAAGAAAATTCTAATACTATTAATTGTCTAATTTAGCATTTCGATTTTGAAGCTTCCGAAGCTAAAATTAATTATATAATGAAATTGTAAATACTTGTTTTTTATATTGAATTATAGTTCTTTTTAATATAATTATCTCGAGTAACTTTAAACAGAAGCGATTAATTTTACAGGCGCTTTTCAGTTAATTAATTTAATTAAATTTATAAAGCCTACTTAAAGTACCTCACTAATTTAATTTACATTTAGTTCTACATATTAATGTTACAAGTGGTGAAAATTATTTTATAATATTCATCCACATCGAAGTGCAACGTATGCATGATTGCATTACTGTATCATTGCAAATTTCAGTGTGCAAGCGAAATTTAATATTAATTCCCATATCATTGATATGCATGCGAATTTCTCCCGATTAGATATAAAATTACTCGGTATAAATCCAAATAAAAAGTGAATGCAAAATCTCTCCTGATTACATATCGTTAAAATTACGCGTTATCAGTGTAAATAAAGAGTCAGTACAAATTTACGTATCAACACGCAATTTCAATCACATAACGTTACCAATTGTAAATGTTCCAAATATTGCAGTTCCACTCTATATTTTAATTCTTGTAAAATCAGCGACACGATTATTTGCGTTAAAAGAAATTAGCTGCGACATCGGGTATTCATTCGCGTTGAAATATTCCATTTGTTGCCGGGCGCACTTTCCTTGGTCGCGGCAAATTGGAATTTTTTAAAGCGCACCTGTACGAGAGCATTCGGCCTCGTATAAAATCAAAATACAACTTGTGACGTCCCTGTCGGCGACACGCACCTCCCGTCCGCGTTAAAATACTCGAACTCACAACGCTTTCATTAACGCAGAGGAGCGCGCGGGCGCGCGTGCACATCGTTTCGCTCGAAATTACCCCTGAACTGCCGAAAAAAATGGTAAATATTGGAACGGAAAAATATTAAAAACGGCCCGAAACGCCCTGTTTATTCACGGTCCGAAAAATCGCTTTTCAAGCCGCGATTTTAAGCGGCTTTTAGAAAAAAAATGTTCCCGTCAGTTTAGTTCACTGCTATATTACGCATGATGGGCGCGCTGTAAACGAGGACGCATAGCGGAGAGAACAAACATAAAACACGAATGAGAGGGAATGAAAGGGAGGCTCGAGGCGAGCGCGGAATATTGCATTGATTGTGCCGCGCAGCTTTGCGAGAAATGCCGGAAAACAAATATTTGCGCTTTAATAATTATTATTTAGAAGTGTCGTGTACCCCTCCCCCCAGTTGAATACTTGAAAAATTAACTTTTTAAACTCTTCTTTTTGTCTCTTCGCAAAGAAAATTAAAATAATTTTGTTAAACAAACTTTATGTGAATACAGAAAATTACCTTATGGTAGAAATGCCGATATTTTTAATTTAGAAGAAAACTAACTATAATTGGCCAATTTATGTTAATTATCTACCAGGGAAATTTTTTGCCTATTAAGTAGTAATTATTTATAGGTGTAGGAAGTAAATTAAATATTCAATAATCGTTACATTTATGATCGAAATATGGCCAGTAAAACTAGTCGGTATCTAGCCAGTATATTAATATAACTGGTCATTTGGCGTTACATAAACTATTTGAAACTTCCATCAGGATATATATAAATAGATTTCAAACTGAAGCATTGGGCGCTATTCATTGTAGACAATACGATATGGTCCTGATTAATTAAATCCACCCTTCATAGTATTTGTATCATACTATTCGGATCTTCGGCTTTTGTTACCCCTCGTCCATTTACACGGGGGCATGAATGGGAAATTGCATTTTATTTGGAATTACACACGTTTTTCACGTAGCAAAACGAAATAAACCAGTCTGACGATTGTACAGGGTGGGAGATAAGTCGCCACGAAGAGAAGAAAGTAACTGCTCCAGAAAGAGAGGAAGGAGAGAACGAGAGAGAGAGAGAGTCGCCGTGAAATCTCGCGCGTGACGCGCAGGCAAAGCAGATGATTACAGGCGCCTACGTAATTGAAAATTCCCCGGCGAATGTCGAAAGGGTGTAACGAGAACAAATTAGAAGACCGTGATTAATTAAAGAGCCTGCGCCGCGCGGGCATCACACGCGTTTTTCGGCGGATTTAATGTTAATTGAAACCGTCAACCCATGACTGAACGGCTCTTCGAAGCTTACTTTTGCCAGCGCGCGCGCTCGCCCCGGCGTCGCGAATTGAAAATCTATCGTTTCCTTGAATTTCCCCGACTGGCGTATCTAATAGGGTCAGGCTTCCTTGTAATGCGATCATACATTCTTGAAAAATCGGTTAATGCTTTTTATTCGCGTTTATTCCGCATGAAATATTTATTAGAATTTTATGCGTCGTTATACCACTGACTTTTTTAAAGATTCGACAATAAGATATATTATGCATTTCGGGATCTTATGTAGGTTTGAGATTATCTTGCATATTGCATTTGATGTTTTAAAATTGAAAATTTGACGGGAGCATTTGGAAATTTTAATTTTTATCTAGAGGGAGGATCTGTAAAGAGAGAAAATTATTTTTTAAATTAAATTTTTTTTAATTATTCAAACCCTATTAAATCAGTAGTATGAACGTAAATATTAACTCTGGAACTTTTCAATTTTTTTAGTTTTCCTAACTCTATTAAATCAGTAAAAGACCACGAAAAAGTGGTACGTAAAAAAATGTTAAATCTAAAAGTAATAGTAATTTTATTACTTTCTTTTTAAGGGGACTAGCCAGGATTAAAGCTTTCATTGATCAGTCCTGTTTTTTATGTAAATACCTACTTTCCTAAAATTTTATTATAAAAATTTACTATAAATACTTTACTTTTGAGATTTATAAATCAGATTTATAAATATTGATTTTTGTAATCAAGATCAAAAAGATGATTTTCTATTATTTCTGTACTTTAAGTAGAGCACTTGAAAAAAGTGGGTTATATTTTTTGTAGTAATTTTTTTAGAAAAAGATATTAAAAAATGTCAATTATTGGAATTCAGGTTGTAACCCTCTCTCGTCCACTTAGATACTCTGTCAGAATTTAAAAAAAATTGATTGAATGAACCGTCATATAACATTCTAATAATACACAAAGGATAAAAATATAGGCTTCATTTTAAGAGGAAAATGTTAATTGTTCTAAACTAGGTTGTCTATTACTGGATCGCAGCGAGCGATCCATCCACTCCGTCGAACGTAATAATTCAATTAAAATCTAGAACTTACTCGCCGAGCAATTTGGCGAAATTAAAACGCGATACATATAAGAGCCGTAGGAGCTCTCTCCCTCCCTCGCCGACCCTCGGCTCGACCAGGAAGTTATTGGGCTGTCGCGTGCCGGCGTCTGGGGGGTCGAAAAGTACCGCAGGAGTTGGCGCTTTCGAGCGTAAACCATAAATTTTCAAACGTAATATAGTCGTCGCTGCGGACCCACCGCACCGCCGGCTGTACCGTTCGGGGCTCCGCCGAAATCATCATCGCGGTAGTCGTCGACCTCCGGGCGCGGGCCGCTCCTCGATAGCCGTAGCGGAACGCGCGAAATCAGCCCCCACCTCTCCCCCCCGACGGCCATCGCTCGAATTGCTCGAAAGTAGCACCTGCGTGTAACGCGCGGCCTCGATGGCGCGGCACGCCCGGCCGGGGGGACGTTCTGATAATTTCAATTCCGTAATTGAAATGCCCCGGGCGCCCGAAGATATTATTCGTTGATTGCGGAAATTCAAGTGGACAATATTTTGAGCTTCTGGCTGTTTAATCAGGTGAATACGGCAGCGGGCTCCGAATGAATTCTCATATTTAGCATTTAATGAAAGGCTTGTACCCGGCGCGAGCGAATTAAATTGCTCGTAGAAATTAGCGCGCTTTTGCGATTTTTTCGTATACAGAGGAATATATCCTTTTGGGGTGGACCGAAGAGATTGCTCTTCCGTATAAATATCGAAATTTTTGAAAAAGAAAAATAATTTAATTTCAGGTTCGGTGCGTTGATTATTTATCTCGTTGGGGAATTATCGGAATTAATTGGATTTAATTAATTTTGTCGCGAGTTTACGCGAACTTTCGAAATCCCATTAAAGTTGCACATCGTTAGATGCAAGTATGAGCTATTCAAAAGCCGCGGGTGCAAAGTAGATGAAGATTTACCCCTAGAGGTTACCGAACAATTTCGTAAACATCCTCGGTATTTATCAAATCAGATGTCTACACGCAATCGATAATGTGTACCTGATGTTATACCGCTACCGCATTAAACTAGCGGAAAGCCTCTCCAGAGCAATTTCAATTTAATGCTTAAAAAATTAAAGCATCAATTATTTCAAGCGCTGCTTTAATTAAAGAGTTATGTATGTTGGAAGTGAAAGAATGCGATTTTAAAAGATAATCTTTTTAAGTTCACTTAAATGCAATAGAAACTTAATTAATTTATGGTTTGTTATTTAAAATTAAACCTTCAATCTAATGTTTAATGAAGAATATTGCCAGTCTCGACTTATAAATTTAATACTCTCGATATATCGTGTTCTTAACGGCCTTCGAAGTACTTCATACTTCAAATTTTTAAACTTGAAATTTCATGCCAATTCATAGGTATCCAGCATACTCTGTAAAGTTGAATTAGTGGAAAAAACTAAAAACTAAAACACTAAAAACACTAAAAACATTAAAACATTAAAAACACTAAAAATACACTAAAAATCAATTCATTGTCAATAATGAATGTTTAAACAAAATTTTAGAAAAAAAAGTTAAGTGTCAAATTTTTAAAAATCTAAAGGATCTACTAAGCAATCCAAATCATTTAACGGAGACATTTCGATAAGTTTTAGTGCATTTTACTAATTTTTACTAGTTTTTCACTAACACAACTTTAGAGAGTACATTCGATATAGCAACAATTTCTCTTAACAGGATATTCAATAGTGAGCGGTTCAAATTATTACAATTTAATCACGGATTAATTAGCGTGCATTAGCACGTCTAATAAAACTAGATAAAGCCGAAAAATGTCGGCCGGCCGATCGATAATCAATGCGCGCAGGTTCGGCGTTCCGTTGGAGGGTGGGACGCGGTAAAAGCGCCCGCGTCGCCGGAAAAAGCGGCAAACGAGGCTATAACCGGCGAAGCTCGCTGTCGAGCAGTCGAAAAAAATGTAGCGGCAAACCCCCTCCCGAAACTTTAATTTCGAGGCAATACGGGAAGCGTCGGGGCAGGACGACCCCGTCATTACGCGCGCCCGATAAATTGGCGACGGGCCAATTAAAATACGCGCGCGCGCGGAGGGCTTGATTCCCGGGGAATTAATCAGTACCGGCGTTCCCGCGTCTTTTTCGAGCAGCCCCCCTCATCCCTCCCCGGAAAACTAGCGCGTAGTTCATTTGCAAATCACAGGGAAAATATAAACAAAAGCCCCCGGAGCGCCGCGCAAGTTGTCGGTCGGCCGGCGCTCCAGCGAATTATACGATTTGAATTTCTCATTAAGTCCCCGGCACTTTCGATGTTTACCGTTTCCGGATGAATTTTCGCCTCCCTTATGAAATTTCACGCCGCGATGACGGCAGCAGAGCTGCCGCGCGGATTTCAGCGCCCCGCTGTTGTTTTGTTTTGAATATCTGCGCGCGGATGCCCGGATTACAGGTGGTCGCGCGTTCTATCAATTTTTTTTTGCATTCGCGTTTATTGTTTTTTGTTTTCTTTTTTTTTTCCTGCCGGTGGAATTGGGAGCGAGCCCGCGGACCGTTAATCAGATAAATAGATTTCATTGTTATTTCGGCGAACGGTCGCGCGAATAACTATAATTAAATCCGGTTGTAACGGCACAATTGCAAAATTGCAAAAAAAAATAATTTTTTTTTAACGAAACTCTGCTTTTTTACAAAAATGAAATAACGGGAACAAATGATACGTTTAAACTTTTCAGGTAGATTTAGTCGTTTACGTTTCATTTTATTTATGTTATCAAAATGCAGGATAAATTAATTTCTCGATAAATCACTATAAAAATTTTTAAATTTTCGTTGAAATGTTTTGTTTGTAAACTTTGAACATTTCATTCTTGTGTTAATTCTTTTTGTATGATGATAAACTTGTTTTCTTTAATAATTTAAACTATAGCGTCAATGTATTATTCATTTTGTATTGCTATATTGAATTTAGAAAAATGTAAACAAATATATTCAGTAGCATAATTTTAAATAGCTATAACCATAATAATATTTAAATATCGTAACCATTGCTTTTGTAACCATTGCAAATGTAATTTACAAGATAATATCGGCATTATCATGTCTGCTTTATTTCGGAAAATATTGGTTTTATTTTTATTTAAATTGAATTGTAATTTTAAAATATTATTGCGCTACTGCTTTAATATTTTTTATCTTTTAATCATTTTTTAGCCCTTTTGAGAAAGGTTTCACTCTCAGTTTTTAATCTGATGATAGAACATTTAATTCTTTTTAATTTTTTTTAAAAATTGTTAGTATATAAATAAAATACACAGGCTATTTCATTATCCACATTTCACTTTCATATCTTCATTTTCGAAAGTGAACGATGATGAGTTAAATGTTCGCCTCTTCCCAACGCGGCGCGATTCATCACCTCTCTAAATTCAACTGTAATTTCCGTTCGGCATAAGAAAACCACCGACGGCTTCTTTACGTATTCATACGATGATTTTCGGTCGCGACGCCCTTCTTCCGTGCGGGAAACGACGCGCCCCGGTACCTCGGCAGCGGCTGAACGAGTACATTAATTGAATTAGCCCGCGGCGGAGGAGCCACTCAAAGACAGACGCTTATCGCCGGGCGCGCTGCGTTATGTATGCAAATTCGAAGCTAAAATCGGTGTAACAGCGTCTCTGGAGAGCGGCGAGGGACGCGAAGTGGCGCCCAGGTACCCTGCACTCTAATTTGCCACGCACTCCCTCTCTTTCTCTCTCATTCGATCGCGCAACTTCACTTCGCGTCAGCTCGTTTTTTGCCCGCCTCTCGCGCGCCCTTCTCGCTACGAAAGCAAATTCGCTATCGATTGTTTCTACCCGCGCCGGAAATTCGTTCCGCTAAAAAAGAAGCGCGACAAAACGTAATGCGATTCTACTTCGAGCTAATAATCTATTTCCAGCGGTTCGATCGTTATTTTTGTACGGATTTTAATTGTGTCAGATTATATGGGACAATAAAGGAAAGTTCGTACTGCACAGCTTGATAAAAATAAATCTACGTAAAATTTGATATTTTATAGCTTGGATCTGATCGAGGAAGGAATTACTCCTTTAATACAGCATTCCAGAAATTAGCTTGACGTATTCCTGGAAGATAATATCTTAGTTAGTTATTTTAGAGTTATTTTAGTATCTTAAAATATAATGATCTTTCATCCTATTAGCAGATACAATGCAAATGCACTTATTTTAATTATCGTTATAAATAGAAATATTTTCCGTGGATCTATCAAGTTTCTTCCTTAGTTGATCTGCAGAGTTTTTATCACTTTTTATGACAATTTTATTACAAATATAATTAATTTTTATCTACATAAATATTTAAAACAGATCAAAACATGAAATATGTATATTAAGTAGCTTTTAGTAGAACTGTCCGTTATTGGTCAGACATTGCGATTCAAATGCCCCTTACATATGTATTCTCTTTCGCAATTAATTATCATCTTTTTATTATATATTTATTACAAATACGATTAATTTTTATCTGCATAAACATTTAAAATGGAACAGAACATAAAATATGTATATTAAGTAGTTGTTAGTAGACCAGTCCGTTATTGGTCAGACATTGCGATTCAAATGTGCCTTGACTTACGAATACTATTCCACAGAGTTTATTATTACTT
>UXGC01000172.1:0-208821 GCA_900480045.1 Eurytoma adleriae | reverse complement strand
TTAACTTTTATTTATGTAAATGTTTAAAGTGAACCAAAATATAAAATTGTATATTAAGTGGAGGTTAGTAGAATTGTCCGTTATTGGTCAGACACTGCGGTTCAAATCTTCCTTTATATTTCTATTGAAAGCCGCAGAATTTATTATCACTTTTTATTTACTCCTTCAGTAGATATTTAAAATTTCGAAATAAATAATTTTGGGTTAATTTCATTACTCATTTTTAAATAAATTCGTAAGTTCTTTATTTAGTTTCAGTACAAAGATGAAAAATTCCATTTTATACTTCAAATTAATAAATATACAGTTCAATTAATTTTCTGAGGAATATTCGTTTGCGAATGATAATGTCAAAAGAGTACAAGTTGAATAAAAATTGGAAAGCAATTGAATCAAAGAAAGCTTGTTAAACGCAGAGAGAATTGGGATTAACAAACGCTTGAGAGTAATCACATTGTTGAGCGCGCGATCACGGGAGCGTACAGCCGGCCCCCGGTCGAACCCACATACGTGCAAATAAATGCGTGAATTTCGCTCCGCGAACCCGGGAAAAAGGTGCATAAGCCGTAAAAGACCGCGAGCGCGGCGGGGAAATAATTGTAATAAAAAAAAAGAGAAACCGCTGGAAGGTGAAAAAAAAAGAGCGCCCGGGAAAAAAAGGACAAAATTGCGCGGAAGGTGAAATTGTCGAAGGAAAATTATTTTCTCCCTCCGCGCTTTTTTTAGTCCGTTTGGCGTGCGCGAAAACGCGGCAAACCGCGCGGTGGATCACTCGTAAAGCGGCGATTAATCGACACAACGGCGTTTACACGGCCGCGCCGGGCAGCGAGCGGACACAAATAAAAGGGAGCGCGCGCGCGGACTCAAATGTACAATATCGGAGCGATGCAAAAAGGCGAGGCAAAAGAGGGCATTTTATTTGCGAGCTCTCGGTGATTTTTGCTTCAATGGAGATTAATGGCGCCGATAAGCTGATGACATCGCAACTGTAAAAACCCGCGCTGGGTTCGGCAGCCTGCATTTTGTTTAATTCTGGTGTATTGTTTTTTCTTTTACTTTTGTTTATGCACGGCGATTTTAACGAGTTAAGGAATAAAATTTATTTTGCAGGAATAAAGTCGTTGATTAGATTGCGCTATCACGCTAATAGCGGGTGTAGGGTCTTACTTTTAGAAGGGAACGTAATAGTGTAAAAACCTGATAGCTATGCTAAGTATTTGTAAGTAGATACACGCGATTATGGTAAGCCGTCTTGTTCCAATTTAAGTCTTTTAACTTTATCCATCTTATGCACTTGGAAATTTTATTTTCCTCTACGATGATTTTTTGCTTAACAGTTTCGATTTAACGTTTACGACGCTTTACGTAATTATTTCGCATTATCTTTGGAGAAAATTAAAAAATGTAAAATGATGTATAAAACAAGCTTCCGAGAACAATACCCATGAGTTCAGAATTAAATTAATTATTTATAATTAAATGTATTGAATTGAGTGTGTAAAAATTTAATTATCATTTTAAATACGCAAAAAATATTTATATTAAACAAAGTTGATCCTTATCTGAAGAAAAAATTTAAAATGCTTGATTAATCATCGATGTTTTTTGCACACATCCGCCTTTACTCGAAGTATTAAATATACAAGGTATTAAAAAGAAAATATTTTCTAAAATATGCCGTTTCCAATAAAGGAGTCCACTTTTTACTTTTAATTAAAAGCCTTAAATACTAAAAGATTCTTCCTTGATTTCGATCGAACGTGTCTACTCTAACAAATTTGCCCGACGTAAAAATTTCGGCTAAGACACCACATCTCTGAAAATCTGAGAGAGAGAGAAAGGGGGGGGGGGAGAGGGAGAGAGAGAGAAAGTCCCACCTTCATAGCCCGAGAGGAAGACTAGACGGGTTAGAGGGCAATAAACGGAGGACAAGAACATTTTATTGCGGTCGATCATAAAAAACTTCTAGTTCGGCTTTATTTTAAAGTCTACCTCTTATGGAGTTTCATTCTATTACAAAAGTTAATTATCTTTTATTATTAATTTACTTTCCCTGATGAACGATTGTTATCTAACTCTATCCGTATCAACAGCGATAAGTGTGCAACTGTTTTGAAATCAGTGGAAATTTCCATGAATGAAATTTAAAGAAATTCCACCATTTAAATTAATAAATCGAAATAATGATTACGAAAATCATTCTAGAAAAATATAAAAAAAAATCTTGCCAGTACGCCTCATTTATCGACAATCGTTGGTGTCACTACTCTCACACACATCGCGTCATCAGACTTTGCGCGTAAAAAAATGAAGAAGGCGCGCACAATCCATCCATTTTCGGCGAGCGCACGAAAAGAGCGGTAACCGTCGGCGCGCCGCGGCGAATCCGCAAAAGAGAGCATCGGCTGCCGGGCGAGTCGCTAATACGAACTAGCCCCGCGCGCCACGGTTGCAGCTTCATTCCCGCCTCTCTCGCGCGCCCGGGTAACAGTAGGCGAGGCGGCCGTAAATCCAGCCGCGCTCTCTTTCCTCCTCCCCCTCCCCAGACGGAGAGCAACAAAAATTTTATTTCACTAGGAAAAATGTCGCGCGCGCGCACCCCGTCCTCCCGGGGGGGTTTTACGGTTATACGCGAGCGGGCGACGGGGCAACTTCAAATGAAAAACGACGGAATATTCATTCCAGCCTTGGCGCTGCGGGGGCGGGTCTCGGGGAGTGGGAGAGAGAGAGAGAGAAAGGGGCCGAAAGTTATTCCCCGGTAATGCGGCGCGCAGCCTCGATTGCACGAGTCGAAAGGGCCCCGCACTTTTCCATCCGCGCGGCGCGCTGTATTGTTCGGCCCCCGACGCGATTGTCCCTATATTAGCCCAAGTGCCGTGACTTTCGCGCGCGCGCGTTACCCTCTTTTGTCGTGGATTATCGCGCGTAAATTTAGTCCTTTCCTCGAGGCCTTTTCTCTTGCTTGATGGCCCGACGCGTCTCCACGGTGTTTTCTTTTTCATCTTTTTTTTTAATACTTTTTTTTATATTCGCGACGTCGCGGTACAATGCACCTGCGAGGGTTTTGTACTCGCACGCGCGGATGCCACAGACGCAGCGATGAATTAAATTAAAACTCAGAGTTGATTTTATGTGTTTCTTGTGTGGCGAGTAACGTGAGGTAATTAAATAATACGGTTATGGATGGGTATACAAATCAAAAGTAAAATTGTTGAATGAAAAGTTCGTTGATCGTCTGGAATATTATTTTAAACAAGTGTACTCCTTTCTAAGAAAGATTTCTCATATTAAATTTTTTGTAAAAACAAAATATTGTTTTAACTATTTTTGATGAAAAAATTGTATTTTTGGAAAATGTCTGTACGAATGTATGGTGCATGCGTGTGTATCCGAATTGTACGATTTTTAAAGTAAAGATTTTAGGTCACTAGAACAACTGACAAACTTCGACCGATTAATTTGGTTCGAGGAACGAGTGGAAGACCGAATTAACAGCGTCGGATAATGAAGTTTCGTTCGAGCCGCGCGGCGCACGCGAAAGAGACCGCGATTAATGGCCATACACAGAATAAATTCAGCCCTCGGTCCCTAATTGAACGCACGCGGAGGCCGCGGCGAGACGTCCGCTCGATCGAAGCGGCAACTCGACTCGCGGCGAGAAATATGAAGTTTCGAGTAGGCGCGGGCCCGAGATTAAAAGGCCATCGGGGTCGACTGCGTGACACGCGCCTCGACTCTCGGCCAACTTCTGGCATCGACGCGCGGCCTCTGACCCGATTCCGGCTGATTTCACCGCGGCGGCTCTCCCTCCTCCCTACACACATCGCGATCTCTTTTTCCCTACGCTCCTTTCCATCTCGCGGCACCGCTCCTCCGGTAAATATCCGCGGCAATTTCGCCGCGCATTAGTCTCGCGACAATATTTATCCGACGGGCCGCAGTGTCGTTAGTGCCACACACGGATTTCCCCCGGCAATTTACATTCTTGTATTTGAATTCGCGCCGGCCGAGAATTCACTTTAATTCAACGTACAAATTTCCAAGCAAATCCGGCCTTGACAAATTGGGAAGCTCCGCCCGAGGGGGTTTTAAGCGCCGGCAAAAATTAGCCTCATTTGAATAAAGTCGATACAGCGGCAGAGGAACTTCATCGACGTCGCGGCTATTTTTGTTTCGATTCCCCGGTGAGTACGTACCTCCGTACGTATAAGACGGTTATCCGTCGAAACGCGTCAGTCGCCCATCCAATTATCCGGGCCTGCCAAACTCTCTCTCCCTCAAAACTCTGGAGAGCTGGTCGCTGGTCGAGTGCCTCGACCGAGCCGGTCCTGATATTAGTTTCTCGCTCGGGCGCGTGTGTGTGTGGGTACGCAAAAGCCGCGACATCGTGACGAGGGAGCGACAACGCGGCCTCGTTGCTGTAATACTTAACTGCCGGCGATGAAAGGACGAGGACCGGTTAGGAGGCCGTCGAGTGGCGCGCGGGATCCTTGTTTGCCGATATCGGCGAGACGAGGCGCGCCGGAGAAAGTAGCCCGGGGAAAGCGGAGCCGGGAGATGATGGGAGCTAACCTAATTAGCTCAAAAATTAGAGCGCACGATGCCAGGGCACGGCGCGCGGGTCGCGCGCGCGCTTCCTTTATTTTCACGGAGTTTCGGAATTAATTGGATGCCGATAAGTTAAGCCAATAACGTTTAAATCGAACGGGAATTATGAAATTCTCGTTATTTTAGACGGTTATTTAGTTGTTAGCTGATGCTCGATGTTAAGTTAAATACGAAATTGGGTGATTTTTTTGTGCTACGAATAAAGTAGTAAATGCAAAATTCGATAAAATTTATTTGTTTGGAATAACAAGTGCAAATGTATTTACGTTTAATCTTCTAATGCTGAGTATAAAAGCAACTTTATGATTCTAGGAGATTAGTAAATAACTAAAACATAAATGTACAAAAAAGTGTAATAGCTGTTTATTAACTGTTGTTCGATGTGCTAATTATGAATTAACAGAGCATACATACAAATTTGATTTGTTTAATAAGCAAGTAAAATATTAAATTCAAAACTCGTTAACCATGATTAATTAGAAACAACAAATAGATGATGCGCGTAACTAACTGATTAAAATATTTATTCTATAATATCATTTTAATGTTAACGGATTTCATTTTTTCATACTTTTATTTTTAGGAATATTTTCACAATGATTTCAAAATTGTAGAGTTTATTTGCGAAAAGGGTAGTTCGGTGTTACGAAACCGCAAATATCAAAATTGCAAAAGGGAAAATTGAATTGTTATCGAACAATCAAAGAGTCTCTATATTCTGGAAATTATTTTAACTCTAACTTTTCAAATGGTGAAAGTCTATACTTTAAAAAAATGTTATAAATATTTTTAAATACATTATTGATTTGGAAATTAGAAATTAAATTTTATTTTAAAATTAATAATATATTTTTACTTTATAAATATACACGGAGAAAAGAACTATATTGAAAATTGGAACAGTCAATTTGAATATTCTCGCAGACTGACGTTTTCGGAAAAATTAGAATAGTTCGTTCAAATATTTACTATAGCTTTTTACAAAATTTACTGAAAATCTAACAAATGTTAGATAGCTTTAGTAAATTTGCAAAGATATTATCACAATTTTTTCCTACATCGTCAGTCTACATGAGCACATTGAAATTGATTATTGCAATTTTTAGTAGAGCTTTTACCTCTGTGTACTCTAATATATTACACTACTAATAAATTAAGATGCATACATGATATTTTATGTAAAACGAAAACAAGTATTAAAAAATTAAAAAATAAAAGCAACGCGTAAGCAGCAAGCGATATTTCTCTTCCAAGAATAATGGGGCTATTTATGGAGGAAACATTGATCCGCGGATGTTACGAGGGTAGTCGTACTAGCGGGCTGACAATTTTTATGAGTTCCTCGGCGAAACGAAGCGAACTTCGCGAAAACACGGGATAAACACGTAAAATATATACCCGAGCTAAGAAAAGTGCAACGGACACGCTCCCCGGCTAACCGCGGAAGTCTATTTATCCGAGGCTGTCGATCGGGCCAAGCGGGCCAACCGCAAAGGTTTATGCAAACGACGGCGATACTTCGGCCTCTTACCCCCGCGCGTGTACACACGCTTATCCGCGGCATATTCGGCCGAGCCGCGGAGTCGATCGTACGTACGCCGGGCGCGTGTGCGAAGTGCCCGCAGCGGCGGGCCAGCCACCGGGACTTAGAAATTCCCCGCGACGGGAGCTTGAAACTTGTTTACGCTGGGACGTGCAGCTTCGGCTGATGGCAAGTTAGTACGTTTAATTGCCTTCCTGCGGGGTGCGGCGCGAAAGCCCGCCCGGCTGTTGTTGACACTCGGCGCGTTGTTTTCCGCGAAACTACGCCCCCCCTCCGCGCGCGTCTCCTCCCTATTCGCGCGGACTGTTGTTGCGCCCTGCGCGAGTCGTGCCTAATTATGGGATTTTTGAGGGGAGCAAACTGCGACGATTCGTCGGGGGTTGTTTCGCGAATAAACAAACGCCCCCGCGCGGGCAGGGAGGAGTTTTAAGAGTTGCGCTGGGAGCGCGAAGAATTCGACGCTGCATTTTCATCAACGGGCTAAGTTGGCTGTCGGCGAAAGTAATTATGAATTTGTACTACTCGACTGCTTGCGAATTCGGACGCTCCCTCGATGTTGCCGTGTTTTATCGCTGCTCTTGAGTGCATTTAGTTTCCGCGGAGGAAAACTTTGCTGGTATTACTTGAAATAAACATTATAAAAGTTTATTTTTGTGAGTTCGAACAAATTTTGACTCAAATAGGTTCTACTATGGTCTGTTTATGATGTTATGAATTAAACTGATTTTAACAGTGGGTAGCAGGCGATATGTATAATATTAAAACATAATATAATATTAATGAAACATTTGAATACTTTTAGCCATTTTTTTATAATTAATTGTCAAGTAATAAATATCTTTGTGCATCCTTGTCTTATGATTGAGCAAAAAAACATTCGTTAAATTTTAATTAATAAGATATCATTAATACCTATTAAACTTAAATTAAGTCCTTCAAAAAGTAATATGAACGCTGCAATAATTATGCTCTTTAAGAGACGTGACCCTTTGAGTAAATATACTTTGCAAATATGCGCCAAGAAACAGTTTTATTAAAAACTCTAATTTATTAAATATCTTTTAATTTCCAAACATCGTCAAAACAAGTAAATTTAATAACAAACAAAAACTACGCAGACATGCAAAAAAGTCTCTCAGTACTTGCTTCAATTATTTCACGTTCAGACTAGCTTTAATCAATACTTCAATAATTGAAAGAGCGATGTATTTTTAAATCCACTATTTCAAACGCTTAACAGGATGTCTACAATAAGCTTTAAATCAGTTAACAACGTTGATCGCGCGAGGTTTTTTTTTAAAGGTCCACCCACCCACCCGGTGCATATAACTATCACCGAATTCCCAGTGTATTTTAACGTCACCTGCACGAGGGGGCGAGGGCGTAGGTTTCAATTGCCGCCGGATGCTGTTCATTAATTAAAGTATACGCGCGTGCATTAAGCAGCGTCTCGTCGGCGGGCATATCCGGGTGTCCACTTCGATTCCTCCGGGCGCCAAGCCCACCTGGCCTATAGGCGGCCGCTCGTTCATCTGGTATTTTCTCGTAAAATTTAAATGATACAGAAGCGCCGGTGGTTATATGTAAAAGGGGACGCCCGGCCACTGTATTGAATGCTCCGCATTCAATGCGGCAGAAGGGGACGGCGCCCTCCCATTTGTTGCCATTACCGATAAAACCGGTTACGGTCGCCATTCGAGCCTCGCCGATCAATTAATTTGCTAGCTCAAAGCTCATTTTCGGATCAGTTGTGGATTTGATAAGATCGAGTTATGCATCGGAAAATTACACTGATTCTATCAGAGCTTTGTTCGCAGATGTTGACAAATGGTTTTCAAAAACAATGAAATGAAATGAATTGAATAAAAGATAAATAAATAATGACTAAGGTTAGAATTAAATTATCAAGTTTAAGTGTGCAATTTTTAGACTAAACTTTATTAGGAAAGATTAAGACCTATGAAATACATACTTTGAGAATCACCACTTTTGCATTTGAATATAGAAAATTACGTGAAAACGATATTTTTAATTTAATTAAAATCAAATGAGCCACTTAATATCATTTAATATTTCTTTGTAAATTATTTATTATCTATAATTTCGAATGCAACAATGGACTATTATCTAATTATATTCTGATTATGGTCAAATAAATTGAATTTTGTTTTGAGTGTCAATAACATTGTGTAATGGATTCGATAATTTTCATAAAATCTCCGAGTATTATTGAGTTACCTCTGATTCCATTTTTTAATTAAAATAATTTCGCTAATTGAGCAGTAGTATACAGTGCTCAATTTCATTGATGGCGTGGTTCTGTGGGTAATTCAAATTCATTAATCATAGACTCAAAGGAGGATAACCGTGATACGTGGGAAAAGTACCCACTAATGTAAACGTAAAAAATGGATAACATTAAAAAGAGTACAAGAAATATGAAATTAAGAAAAAAAATTCGATAGTCTGACTGTACCAAAAAGTTCAGAAAAATAGGGCTGAAGTTGTTAAAAATACAGAAGATCTATATCTTGTATATAAAATCAGTGAAAGAGATAAATATAAGTCAGACATATACCTAAATACATACTAAAGAATCTCACATATTTTTGGCAACTTCAACTATATTTTTCTGCACTTCCACGTAGATTTACACTAACAAATTTTGACAGTCATGTTCTGTTTGTGGCTTTCTAACTTTGTAGACTTTTTAAATTCAGCATCATCCTTTATACACAAAATTAAATATTTTATTTGAGTAATCAAGTAATTAAGCTAATGAAATATTAATTCAATTACTCACAATAGCATTCCATTATTTGCCTCAATATAAACTCGCTAAGTAGAACATTAATTAGATAACATAAAGATTCAATTCATTAAGTAGAACAGGTCAATAACATATCAGACATCGCCTCTAATTCGATTGCATCCTCATTACAGCGCAAACCAGCTCAGCAGAATCAAATATTTTTTTTTCAAATATTGAGAGAGCAGTTATTACACGGGAAGTATCCGGTGCCCGATATGAACTCGTGTCACTGGCCCCGACAGATCGCGCAATAAGGCCGCAATAACCCGCCGAAGAAAAACAGCGGCGGAAAGCTCATTTGCATCGCTGACTCGCTCGACTACGAGCCCCGCGCCACGCTCGGTACAATCGCATATTCGCTCTCGCGTGTCTCCTTCGCGCTGCTTTTATCGAGTTTCCGCCTCTGCCCGCGGCCGTCCGCGCGTGTTCGTCGCGCTCGCGCACTTATTCCGTAAATGTCAGTTAGTCGCGGCTTTTGACGTGGATCGAGGTCGCGAGCCTCCAAAATCCAATATATCTGTATAAGTTTCTCTCTCCGGGCACTTTTCCGGAACTTCCCCCGTCCGCCTCCTACCCTGCGCCTGCGTAGTCGCTCGTAGTCTTTACTCTTGCTCGTCCGCATTCTTTTCCAGGCCCTGGGTATCGAATAACGACGCAATACCTTAGGCTCGCGTGTGTGTGCGTGTACATGTGTGTGTGTGTGCGTCCGCCGAGCGTTTGAAGGGTTCTCGAGTGGCGAAGGTGCGCTACGATATCCTAAGCTGAAGTTCATGTACCGACTACGGTCCTCCGCAACTGCGCCCTTGTGTTTGCGATCGGCGCTCCTCCTCGCTTTCTCTCACTCTCCGGGCAGCCTTTAGCACGGCAGCTTCTTATTTTCTCTCCGCTGTGTGCGTGTGTTTGCGAGCCCTGCAGGAGTCGCTGCAAACAAATATATCGAGGGATCGTGTGTAAAACGCTCACTTTGTAAACGGTGATCTTCCGCGCGAACAGTGCGGAAGGGATTATGTACTTCTTAACGGCCCCGCTTGTGTGAACGATATTTTATTTCGATCCGAGCTTACTCTCTTGATTTGTTTGTTTAGCAAAATAAACGGGCAAGAAGGCTCTTCAAATGCAAAATTCTGTGATATGCGAAACGGTAAATGCATGAGACAAAATGTAAGCTGGGAAATAAACGAGTGCAACACCGGATTGCAAGTGGATCGTTTAGAGGGTTTATAATAAGAGAAATATAACCCGATCCGTGTGAAAATATTGTATGAGGTCCTATGTGAAATGGCAATTGAGATCTCATGTAGATCTCATTAAAGTTTATAATTGTAATCATTAAAATTATTTAAATTTCGTATTTTAAAACTAATAATTAGAAATTAGAAATTATTTGTTTATTTATTTTATTTAAGTAATATTGCAAATGAGATCTCATGTGCGAATTTTGTACTCAATTGTGATCTCATACAATATTTTCGCACAACGAATACTTGACTGAACAAATTTGATTTGCTTCAACCCCTATAAAAAAGGGGTAGGCGAGGGAATATTTTAAATTTCGCTTTTTATTTCGCCTCAGACTAGCTGGTGAGCATTCAGTACCGATATGGGCATTATGATCTATAAGCCGCCGAGAAATGAGGAGTGGCCAGACATCTGGGGAAGACTCCTGAATCTACATCAGCATTCGAAACTGAACGAAATGATTTTATTTTTTATAAAAAGGGAATTTGAAAATATTTCCCCATCTTTGTCTTTTTTTATTTGGGTTGAGACAAATTAAATTGGTTCACTTAGACATTTGATTTTTATTATGCTCTTACTTATTTGAGTGTTTTTTGATCATCAGGATTGGCCAACATTAGGTACACTTTAGAAAGAGTATAATGATTTCAATGATTTCTAAACACTATCCAAATATAAATTTCAAGCTGCATTTGTATTAGTCGATTTTATATTTCATTTCTGCAATAATCAATAAGACACTCTTTAATTTCAAGAAAAACTGGACTTAAAATTAAAATTATCCTGTATGCTATAAATTAACGAAATCCACATCGTGGTGGTTTCGAAATAAGCAAAACGTTCGGCGAATTTACATCCAATCGCTGGTAAATCTCGTTTGTCGGCGTATAATCTTCTAACGGGTGCTGCGGAACTATAATTCGCGCTGAAAGTGCCGCCACCCGCGCATCCAAAGCTCAGAAGCAGGAAAGGTGAGCGTGAGTTTCATTGTTTATGCGAGACTTTGAATGCCGAACATTACGAAGCGCAGGGGGGGATTTGTAGAGCCTTTGTTGAACTATCGAAAATCGATGAGGGGTAGAGGGAAGCTTTGTCTTCCGCGAACCTTTATTACATCGTATTACTGAATTTCCAGAACATTACTTTAATTAAAAAAATATTTTATCTTTCGCTAGTCTTAATTATGCAGCTCATTATGATATAAGGAACAAAGTGAGTGAGGAATAGATGAGAAAATTCTCTTGTTGCGACAGATGAATCTGCATAATAAGTTATCGAATTCAAGCGGGGATATTCAGTATTTTTGTGTCAAGAAATTTTTTCGATAATTAGTACACGAAATCAATACCGTATTCACTCGTAAAGTAGCAGTAAATTCAGGTAATAATTACTGCGATTGTCCCTTTTTACATAAATTCTATCGAGCTGCATTTCTAATCACGTCTAGACGTATACATGGATAAATAGGCGAAAGAAAATTTATGAGAAGTCTACCTCGCTGGAAAATGAGACCACTGTTACATCCCGCAATTTTCGCAGTATATCCCTAAGAAGAAATTATTCGATCGATACACAATCTCTCCCGTTCAATTTCGAAGTAACGAAGTACAAATCTAATAAAAAGTTGCCAATTGCCAATCGAAATTATTAAAAAATCTTAAATTCTCAGGCGAGCGCTTCGAAATAGCCGGCGCGCACCCCTTCATTCATACTAATAGAGCACGCCAGAGTTTATAATCAAATTTCGAGAAATAAGAACCGCGCCGGCTTACTTCGTAACGAGATTACCCCTCGCAGAATCCGCCAGTAGTTTCACCCTTTCTCTCACTTTCCCGCCTCCCCCCGCCCGCAGCCTCCTTTTTCCTTTATTACGTCAATTTAAAAAAAAAAAGAAGACGTACAAAAAGAAGAGAGAAGGGAGTAGCCTCGCGTTCGGTAGGTCTTCTAATATCGACGCGCCGATAGCACCCCCCGCCGGGTGGAATATTTACCCTCGCGGCGGATAAGGGACGAGAGGACGTGTATACGGCACGGCTCGAAAGTTCGTCTCGGGCTTCCTCCGGCCGAGAGAGCGATGATCGATCGTTCATTACGCCGAGCGGGGGGGAGTAAGGAGTCCGCGCGCAGGATGTATGTACAGAGAGCGGAGCTATTGGGCGACCGGACGTGAAGTTGATGAAGCCTTCTCGGAATATACGCGCCCTCCCACGGTGCCTACCCCCTCCCCCCCGTCTCTCGATCAACTTCGAATTTAAAATTTCAGCCCCCTCCGCTCTTCACACAGGACGTGCTTTATTAACGGAACGCCTGTGCGAATTGAGCCTCGTGGCCTCTCGATTATGAGCGCAAGGTAAAGATAAGCACGCTGTGAGCGAAATGAGATTCCGCCGGCGAAAGATCGAGCCGGATGGTGACTCGCGTTTAATTGGTTTGTTTTGAAATGTGCAAATTTAATCTGAAAGCTTGATTTAAAGGAAACGTGCGTTTAAAACAATACCCTTATGAAAATGTTTTATACGGTTTTCTGTAAGAAACGTATAGGAAATCAAATATGAAATCTATGAATTCTATAGGAAATATATAAATTTCAAAATACATAGCTATTGTGACTATAAAATTTTGGTTTGAAAAGAGGAAATTAATAGTTTGGTACGTTTGAATTGAATGCAGGGAAGAATATCTTCTGCTTTTTCGATAAAGAGCAGAATTTTATTTTATCTTGTAAAATCCTTGATCCTTAGAAAGGTCATTTTTCATTTTGGCACTATTAGAATTAGCCAAAACATTACAAAAAATGTGCAATATAACATAAGTGTTTACAGCAGTTTTCGGTACGAGGATATAATTGCATATTCATTAAAATCTTTTATTTCTATCTACTAGGCTTATACTTAGATTATAAATAATAAATTCCACAAAAATATCTACAAAAAGGCATAAGTAATAAGTAACTACGTATTTGAAATGGGACAAATTCCATGTAAGCGCAGATATAGCCTTTTGCCGAGGAGCCACCGATGTAGAGTTAACGATAATTGAACCGCCGGATGCGACGAAGAGGTTCGAAATTACCGCATGGATAAAGACTAGCGTTCCAGAACGTCGATAACTCCGAATAGAATTGGGTTGGTTGCTTATTGCAATTCAAGGGTGACTATTTTACTGGTGAATATTAAAGCGAATTATACATAAGTAAGTGCTATTAAAACTATTATAGCTATTTAAAGGATTTAGTCCATTGGTTTCAAAATTAATTTGCCATTTTTCATACGTGCATTAAAAATACGAAATTAGATTATAAATCGAAACTAAAATTGAAATAAATCCAAATATAAACTATTTGGAGAGAAATTTTTAGCTTCCTTTGCAGATGTAAGTTATGGCCCGACCGCCGTAGACAAGCGATCTCGAAGCGCAATCGATGCGTACGATTCAACTAAAGTGACACATTTTATCCTAGCACGTTTCCTTCCAGTCTTTTTCGTTTTACTGTAAATTCTCCTTTTATGTTACAAAAGTTGTGACAACTCGATGTTTCTCCTTTTCACACAAAATTTTTCCTAAAAATATTTGTCAATTTGATCTTACGAATTATTTAAACAATTTAAAACGGTTTTAGAAAATCTCACAAGTTCTCCCTATTTTATTTTTAATCACGACTTGTGATTTTCGACTAAAAATACAAGAATTAAATCAATATTTTATTAATAACTTTTTTTTTAACTTAAAAAAGAAGTTGGTCCTCTCTGCTATCCCCATCAAGTGTGCCTCTCAATCCACCTCTGCCAAACCGTGCACGGAGCAGCCCACGAGCGGCTAACATTATTCTTCCTCCAATCAACGGAATCTTTATTCCCCCTTTGCGCTTTTCCCCAGGTCATAAATTTTTCGGATTGTAAGTCCCACTTCCGAGCATATCATCGACTGGCGGAACTATCCGCTGACAGGTCACGTCTGCTGAAAAGTCAATAACCGTATCGCGTCGACGTAAAAAATGGGGGGATACGTATACGAAGATAAAAAAAAGAGCAAAAGAACCTCGGTAGGGTGACAGAAGCCGAGTAAGGGGAAGGGGGACGAGTGGGTGTGTACGTAAAAGAGAGAGAGAGCCTCGGCAGTAGTATTCATCAATATCACGTGCGACTGACAAGCTCGCCGCGCGTAGCCCTCCGCCGAACGACATAATTTCGCGGGAGTACATGCAAAACGCGCTAATGTCGACTTAACGAGGGCGTAGCCGTTCTTTGGCGCGCGACGCGCCCCTGCGAATTTACACTCCACGAGCGAGAGAGCAGAAGCGAGCGAGAGAGAGAGACGGGGGGTAGGTGCGACTTAATGAGCAACGAATGCGCGTCAGCCCGGCCCGATCGAAATGCGCTTTTAACCGGTTGCCGCCGAGTGTGCGTCGCCGCTGCTTCCGAGAGGGTAGCGGGGGCGGGGGCGTTAAAGCCGCCGCGCGCGCTATATCCAATTTCGATCGATCCCCGACCCCAGCGGGGCCGCCGCGCTCCAGCTCGTTACGCATTCGCGCCGGCGAAATTTTGCCCGTCGTGTTTTTTTTTTCTCCCTTTTTTTTTTATCTCGCGCGCGGGCTCGGGGAATTGTCACCGGCGCGCGCGCGCGCTCGCCCAAATGTTTAATGAGGGAACGAGCGGCCGCGCGCGGCGCATTTCGCGCCTCGGTGGCACTGCCCGCCGGAAAGGACACGCTGTTACGGCGGGTGTGGATTTTCGCTTCCTCGCTGCGATCCTGTTTGGAATTTTAAAAAGAAATTTACTCGGGGTTGTTTGAATTCTGACGAGAGACGGTCGTAATCGCCTTTTGCGTGATTAACGGAAATTTTAAAAATTTAAAATTCTTTCGAATTCGATGGGAAGTTTCGAGCATCCCGGGATGGTGCAGTGAGTAATGAGATTTCATTTTATCGTTTGCGAAACTGCGAAGCGATTCTGTGAAGAATTGCTTGTTTTGCAGCGGAGGCGCATTCGGCGATGGATCCCCGATTTAAAATGAACGAGCCAACTTTGAAAGTAATTTTTTAATGTTTCTATTCCGAGAAGTGACGCGCAATCTTTAACAAGAGCACTTTATCAAATTTTCGTAATCTGATTTAATCCGAATATTCTGGAGTTCATAAATAAGACGGAAAAGTCGATTGCGTTACATTGCACTCTATTACGACTGCTCGAGTTGTAACTCGTACAACATCAAATTTTAAAGGATCCTCTTTACGGGCAACATTAACTTTCGCGTCCTGCTTTTGAATATTACATTACTGTGTACCATTTCACACGTGAGACCTTGCATATTTAATACGAAAGTGGCGATGAACTATATGCATTTTTAAATAGTACGCGTGAAAATAAAATCCTTAATTATTTAACTGTGCAATCGATAAAAAAAAAGCAGATTAAAAGTGACTAGGTTCCCGAAGGCACTGATTAATTGGACGCGGTACGAGACTAAAGTTTAGATTTGGACTAGCCGCTGAATTTCCGAGAGGCAATTCGAGCCCGTTCGTTTTTAGCGCTCGAAATAGAAATCCGCCGTGGCCCGGCGAGCGCAGGTAATGCAGCTGCAACTGCAGCGACGGGTACGATCGAGCGAGTTACGAAAGTCCATAATGCATAGTAGATACGTCCCGGGTCTCCCGGGTAATTTAATTGACAGATGCAGTCTCGCGTTTTCCCCCGCGGTATCTCCCTCGCCTGTTTCTGAGGTGAGCCGCTATCTCCCACCCCTCCCCTCCCATCCGTCTTTCCCTCTTTCCTCCGTCGGGTCGTCAAATATACTTCGTCGAATTTTATTTTATGCGGTCGCATCCGTAATAGCGTTACACTTTTCCCATCTCTCTCGGCGGTGTGCTTTTATGATCTCCCCCTTTTCGCGTGCGGCGCATTGTGCGCGCGCGCGCGGAGGGGGAGCCGCGGCTCTTCGGTGCTTCAATAAACGCGCTCTCGATAATCTTTAAAACCAGAAATGGGCGGGTGAAACGCCGCCGCTTTATCCCGCCTCTCCACGGCGCCGAGCGCGAATATATTATCGGGAAGTCGTAAAAAAATATTGTGTAAGAGATTTTATGCACTTGAAATTTTTCAATTTGCCGAATATATTGACGCGATCTTTGGTGCCGGTAATAAGCGTTTGAGGCGTGAACAAATTTTATACTTGCCCATAATACGTATTATCGATTTTATACGCTTTATTTATTTATTATTATATTTATAAAGATACGTTGAGAAAAAAATCAAATGCTGAATGTTTTATTTTTTTAGTTGCAGGTTTTATAGTCGATAGTACAAAGTACTAAAAATTTAGTAAGAACAAATACTAGAACAAAATAATAGAAAAGCTAAATAGTTTTATTACAGTAAACAGATATAAAATGTACAGTAAATTTTACTATACCTAATGATTTACTATTTTTTAGATTAGTTATTTTTTCATGTTACTAAGTTTAAAGTGAAACTTATTGTAATAGTAGCAAAAACAACTAAAATGTTTACGATAACATTTACTACAACTTGTATAGTGTGCGCTGCATACTATTAAAGTACCTAATAACTTTCTGCTATCTAGAGTTAAATTAGTGAAAAACCAGCATACTTAGTGAAATTTCATTAAAATTTAGTGAAAATAGATCCACTAAACAGTGATTAGTGGAGAAATTTCCACACTCATTCTACTTTAGGGTAGCAATTTCTGCAAAAATTTTATCTCAATGTAATATGTTTATTTATCCTAATGCTATTCTTGCTCTGTACTTTACTATTTGTCTTTTTTACAAAGAAATTTGTAGAGCTTGTAGAAAAATTTGATCTCAGTGCATTTATTATTTTTGCTCATACGTGAAATAAGATAAAAGCAACTCCCGCTGTTGTATGTACAAGGATTCATTCTCAGAAAAGCAAAAGTTCAAAGCAATTTTTTTTATCTACCTACCAACAGAGCTACTCTTATAAAAAGAACTAGTTAAAAACAGGAACTCCAGTTGCTACATCTTTTCATTGCGAACTCGAGAAATACATCTGAACAGTGACCGACTTTGTAAACACAATTTTTTTCCTTAATTAAATTGCAGTCTCTCGGAGTCTTAAATCAAGACACTGCTTTATGCGAACTTATTTATCGTTTACTTGTTGAAAATTTTCGTATATACAAGATTTGATTTATCTTTCAAAGTAATGTTTATCCAAACATTTTTGTTTGTTCAATCGGCTAATAAAAGTTCTTAGTGAAAATATCTCATTAAAAGTAGAATTACTTTCTAAAAATCTTAGATTTTTTCTTCTTCATAGTAATTTGTTCAGCATTAAAACAATTTTTTAATTACATTATAAGTATGTGTTCTAAATTAGTCATAGTTTCTTTTCACATTGGTAATTTATAGGTAATAAATAACTAATTTAATTTGACTGATTGCACATTAGGTAAAATTTGCAACTCACATTCGAATTTTTGGCGATTCGGCGAAGACAAATTTTCAGCACAGTAACACTTATTTCTTATGTTTTATCGAAGAAAAAAAGCTATCTGACAATTATTTTGGTAAAGTTAGTATGCACGTGGAGCCTTTTGAAAGTAATCTTTGAAAAAACTTTATGTGCTGACAAAATTGGTTTAAAATATCAAAAAAACTTAAATAAACGATGAAAATATTTATTTCTTCTTTCTATAGAAAATAATTTTCAAAACTCTAGGTCCAGAAATACTACATTTTTTAATAGAAACCTAAAAAAACTGACAATTTTCCAAACAACATCGTAAACAAAATCGACTACACCCAAGTCAGACGTAATTCCCTTCGCATAAACGCATGCACCGATCTTCAAGCCAACCCCAACAAGTTCGTACGAGGATCCGACGGCAAGAAACTGGCCGCGGTCCTGAGGTAAGGAAGGCGCCGTCATTGTCGAGGCATCGACCGCCCAAGTAGGTCAGTTTTATTGGCCCCGGCCGGGGCGCGCCGACCCTCGCCGCGAAGCCGGGGGAACCGCGGCCGTCGCTCGTTGTTCCGTCGGATGCTGCTCCCAGAAAGGATTTACCGTCGGCGCGCGCCCGGATAAACTCGTCCACCCCCCGCCCCCTCCTAATCCTCCGCCATTAAACTCGGCTCGGACGCGGCCGAGCGCCGCCCTTTCCCGAAAGCTGTTCTCCCGCCCGGCGGGGAGTTCGGACCACTTAAGGTCAGCTCTTCGGCGTTTAGTCCGGCCGCATCTCGCTCGATTATTCGCCTTCCGCGCCGCGAAGCTTTGCGCGCCGACTGACGCTGTCTGGCTTGCGTAATGCGGGCGCATCGACGGGAGGGGAGCAGGTCTTCCCTCCCGGGTGCCGCGGATAAACGCCCGGGCTAATAAATTTTTTAGGCCCGGCTATATAGCGCGGGTTATAAAGGAGGAAATTGCCTCGTCGTAAACGCGTGCGGCCGGATGGACAAGAGGCGCTAGAAATAAAATGCCTTTTTTTCGTCTGCTAAAGTGAATCCAAATTGCTTTTATTCAAGATTGATAGGGAATTTCTGAAATTTATTTTCTTTTCTTTTTCGTTTTAGCAGAATTACGATTAGTAATTTCTTTTCGCAATTAATTCGCAATTAATCGTTAAAATTTTATTTATTTTTTTAGAAAATAGGAGAGAATTTTTCGATAAAAAAAAGTTATCTTAAGATCAAGTGACCTGTTTGGTAAAGTATAGTCACGCAGCAGTGTAAAAATAACAGAAAATCCAAAATTTGTACAAAGTTTGGGACAATTTTTACCATAAATCACTTGTGCTTAAGACTACTAATTGCGCAGTAATTATAGCGAACAATTGAGGGTTATTTTTATGAAAAAATTCTTTCCGTGCAGTGATAAATAAAATTAAACAAAATATTCATTAAAAATCATATAAAAATATAATTGTAAGTATAAAAAGTAAAATTTCATGTAAAATAAAATTTAATTAATTTTAATTACTGATTTTATTTGTTTTTATAAAAATATCTGAAAAGAATATCAAATTAAACATGAAGTATTAATTAATAAAAGTCTGTACAATCTTTTGTTTTTTCATCGTGAAAGGTATGATATGGGAACGGGAGAAGATTAAATAAAAAAGGCTAATTTGTTTTAATTAAATTATTATTCATATACGATCGTTGACAATTTATATTGGTAAGTCTACGTTTATTAACATAATATATATATAGCTTATCTTTAACAGTACAAAAACAAAATCTAATTTTAGCGATATCTTTATATTTACATTTTTCATAATATAGCGGCAAATGTGATATATTTAACATAACAACATTAATTATTAAATAATAATTATAAAAGCTATTTACGTCGTAAAGCTTGCTTTTTTCAAAGCTCATAATGTTTGTACAAAATCATACAATTAAATGAATATAAACAATATATTACATAGATTGGTATTTTTTTTTATTTCTTTTATTTATAAATTCCTGCATTCGAGTATTATAATATCTATACATTTAATGTAACAGCACCTGCAACTCACGAAATCTACAGAAGATATGTTGACAGGAAGAAAACTCGTTGTAGACAAACAATCTCCGTATGTATAATTTGTATAAAAAGATGAAAATAAAAATGTTTATAAAAAAAAAGATACATTTTAATTTGTGATATCCAAAATAATCAATTAAATTAACTTCGATGTTAATATTTGCAAGAGAACACAGAAGCGTGATAAAATTTTTACATGTCCAAAATATACAATAAAAAAATTAACCGAATGATCATATTTATGCATCATTTCTTCGTGAAATATATTTACAACGCTTCTAAGTACTTATAACAATAAATAAAATTTTGATTCATCTAAACTCCATATGCAAATAGTTTTTCGAACTTCGTAATGTAATTGCTCATACAAATATGCAAAAATAACAAAATTAAAACTCTTACTTGAAACGATATTTTGCAGGGTAATTTGCTTACTGAATAGTCGTTTTTATTTACTTGACATTTTTCGTTAAACAGCAAACTTCAGTACGCGACAGTCTCTCATATTTCCCTTTAAAAAGAAAGAAGAATCAACACGAAAGGAGGAACGAAAATATTAGTTACAATTTGTTTACTTCTCACTCTCTCACTCGTTCTCATTCTCTCTCGCTCACCGCAGAGGTAAACGAACAGCCATCCAGGAGCGCACGGTAAAATATCGAATTCCCTCCTACGGTATGTCGGTAGTACACTAAACTACGCCAGTTACGCGCTCGACGCAAGATATAAAACGAAAAGGAGAAAACGTTCGTTAAAAAATAACGGGCGCAACTTTCTCTCAGCCGTAATATCGCGGGTCGACGATGATGCGTCTATACCCCGCGTGCGCACACACACACCAACACACATACACGCACGCCCGCCAGCGTAAGGGCT
Organism: Eurytoma adleriae; assembly: GCA_900480045.1. Lineage (NCBI taxonomy): Eukaryota > Metazoa > Arthropoda > Insecta > Hymenoptera > Eurytomidae > Eurytoma > Eurytoma adleriae. The sequence goes on along the minus strand of UXGC01000172.1, from coordinate 188,231 downwards.
CGAGAGAATTGAGGAATCGCCATGCGGGCTCGAGCGCGGGAGAAAAAGTTTGAGCGCGCGCAAAAAGATCCGGGGGCTGGCTTGCCAAATTTCTCGCCATCCGGCTAATGAGAATTTTTGCCCCGGCGTGAGTAACGAGCTCTCGATTCGCGAGGGGCCATCGCCCGGTTACGCCGCGTTTGGTCATTATTTTTAAAGCGCGACCTTTTTACGAGGGGCGCGCGCCCTCGCGTCACCCGGCCGCTGCCAAATATATACACACCGGCGCGAATCGAACGACCCCGCGCGGCCCTGTTTCCGTCATCGGACGATAGGGAGAGGGGCGATTCCGCGGACGCCGGGGGAGCCAAATATTTACGAAGGCGCCCGAAGTGGGCCAAGTTGCCGAGGCGGCGAAACGCCTGAAAATTTGAGCAGTCGCGTATATACTCGCGCGAATTGAGATCGTGGGGGGTGCCTTTCTTTTCTCGAGCGAGTCAGTTTTAGCGCGCCGGTTCTGAGTGTTCCGAGTGTGAGTGACCGCTTGGTTTATTTAACTTTAGTTGCCTACTTTAGATATCGAAACAACCGCTACGTCGGCGAATGGTTATGCTAAAAGTTTTAAGGTGGTTCGCGCATTTAAATTATTTGCGATAAAAGGATTTTTTTTTTGTACGATTGTCGGTCTACATTCAATGCGAGAAGAAATCTTTGGGGAAATTTAATTTGAAATTCTGATATATTGGTAGCTCGTCATTAATTATAGGAAATGATATGTTTTTTTTCTTCAGGATTTACAGTCAGCTTGGAAAGTTAAGAATCTGGTTTTAATTTTAGGGGAATTATTTTTTAAAGATTTTACTTAACGAATCGATTTAAAATCTTGGAATAAATTATTGAAGGTATATTTATGATCAAGATTGAGTATACATAGAAAACGTCATGTTTTCTTACGATTGGGAACTTTAATGAAAAATGTGACTTGCAGAATTTCAATTATTCATTTTTAAATATTTTAAATCGATTCAATATATAATGCTTTCAAAAAATAACTCCACACTGAGATGATTTTTAAATTAAATTAAATTTTAAATCTGACTGTAAATAGCCAACTCTGCAAATATGAATACATGAAATTCATCCAGATGCACTTAGATAATTAACGTCCTATGTTGTCCTGTCTTATCGCATATTCTATGCAAAGTTGAAGAAGTAAGAATTTCACTGAAATAAATGAACAGTCACTTATTTAAAGTGAAATATCTTCCACTTATTGCATTAGGTGGATGACTTTCGACGAAAAGAATAAATGAATAATCATTTATTACAGAGAAATTTTTACTTACTCCACTTTAGATAAGTAAATGTCTTGTGGCGTAAAATAAATAAATATTCCCCTGTAAAAAAATTAACAATAAATGCGCGAGAATATGCACATTCTGGCCTATTTATGGCTAATTTTCTTACCAGGTTCACTACATCCCAATTGAAATCCAGAAACTTCACTTACTCACACTTACAGAAAGAATTTTACAATAGAAATACTTCGTTAACTTGAAACCCGAACAGCATTACTCGTAAAACCGTACTATTTAAAAATCCACTGCGTCGACGAGTAGCGGACCGCTTGCGCGCGAACCACCTTACTCCGCTCCGAATGCGTTCGGCTTAAAACGCGCGATCGCCCGGTGCAAATCCCCGGAACTAGTCGGACATCGATCCGCTCGGGGCGGCCCGCAGCAAACAAAAATCTCAATAACGCAGCCGCGCCGAGTTTTATCGGAATACCTCGCGGCGGCCGGCAGTTCCGCGTCGTCAAAATTTTTCTCCCCTCGCGTGCGCACACCCCGATGGGTACAGCGCGAAGCGGCGCCGTACGCGGCGATCGAGCGCGAGGATACAAACGCGGGGTTCGAAGGTCGTCGGTGCGCGGCTGCCTCCTCCGCTAAGGGGCGACCCTCGAGCGCGGCCTCGCCCCCCGCCCGGATCGATCGGGGCCGGGGGAGAGGAGGCCCGGCCGGCGGGGCCCGACCGCGCCGGCCGTTTAGCGCGCGCTCACGCCGCTCAGCAGTCACCTCGCGAAGGAGCCCGCGTGCAGCAGCAGCAGCAGAAGGGCCAGGGTGCGCGTGGTCGCCCCGCTGTTGCTCGAGTTCCCGTGCTGCATCGCCGCCGGATGCTCACCTGCGAACAGAATACAAGCCGATCGATTAACCACCTCTCGATCGATGTTGTTTATAACAGCCTAGGGCTGAATGATTAATGGGACGATTAATGCCCGATCGTTTTGGGGGCTACCTTCGGGGATTAATTATGAGGGACTACCGCGGCTGTGTTTATATTAGTCGGTGATTACTGCGATTTTGTGGCTGATTATTTCTGCCTGGTGCTACTAATTTCGGGGGGGCGTTTAGGGGGTTTTTCGTGCGTGCACGGAAATGCTAATTGTCGCTAATATATCGGGGATAAAAAGTGGTCGTCGATAAAACGCTACACGAGTGCGTCGGTCTTATCACTCGCGTTGCGCATAAAAATTGTGATTTATTAATGCCTGGGTATCAGCGGCGCGCAAATTGTTATGGAAGCGGCCATGATTGATTGTACGTTTGTAATCCTTGGATAAATGCGCATCAATATACTCTCATATCGCAGTATTTTAAACTGGGCAGCGCATTCCCTACTTGGATTTCAGCTATAAAGTTTAATCTTTTTTTTAAATCTACAGCAACCATTAAACGATTTTTCTTTAATCGTGACGTCAATCTTTTTCTTTGTACTGAGTATACGAAAGAATTTGAGAAGGGGAATGTATATTTTTGATAAATTTATATTTTGCGGGTTGATTAATTAATTGAAAAATTCATCCTTGAAAAAAGTACCTATAAATTACTTGACCTACTCTTAACTTATACGGGAGTACGCACGGTGTTATTCTATTTAATTGATTCCGACTCATTTTTTTCGAGCAACGCAGGACTTTGAAGTGGTAGAAGTTTTTAATTGGAGTTTTTTTAGTTCTCCAACTCATAGTGCAGTCGTGTTGTAACTGTTCCAAACAAATAATTTTTACGGTATCCTCGCCCTTTTAACGGGAGGAAAATATTCGGAAAAATTCTTATTTATAATTTAAAAGCCCGTAACTCCGTAAGAGAAATAACAAAGGGAAAATTGAGCCCAGGGTTCTTTCAACAGCGCGCAAAAAGCGCTGAAAGTAACGCAGTCGTTGCATAAGCGGAGCGTTAAATTTTAAAAATTTCAGTAAAATTAATGAAAAGCAAGCAGGAGTTAATTATGGAATGGCATGGGAAAAAGAGCACGAAGTAAAAATGGAAAAATGGAGCGGCCGCGCGGGAGGTGGGTGTGTGTGCGCGAGGAGAGGGAAGGCGGCCGCGCGCGCACAGGGAGAGGTCAGAAGGTTTGGATTTCCGGTAGCCGCGCCAAATTTATGTGGCCGAAATTACTTCGACGTAGAAAATTCGTACGTGTGTGTGTGTGTGTGCCTCCGGCGGGCGCAGAGGCGCGTAACTGCAAAACGCTGCTTTACGTAAGCCGATCAATTTCAATCGTTCTAACGTCCAGCGCGCGCGCCCCGTTTCTCATAAATCATGGCGCCGAAATGCGCACACATACACACACACGCGCTCGCGCGCACCGTGGGCGGCATTTGATTTGGCGATATTTCTAAATGCAACATGCATTTCGCATAAAGATACGCCAAAGCACATCTTGCGTTTGTTAGCGCCGCGTAATGGAATAATGCAGATTTTGTGTAAGCCGGCACATATTTTCACGGTCTGACGTAATTAATGATGCTGTCTGGTGATTATTTTGTGAAATGATTGTTTACAGAATGTTTAAAATGGATATGTGAAACATTAAGTATTAAATAATTAAAGGTCACTAAACGTGACGCATAAATGTGTTCGTTTTTATTCAAAATCATCGATTGTTTAAATATTTTAAATACTCTGGGATGCTCACATATTTAAGCTGATTAGTGAACTTAATACAAATAGTGTTGTTGATAAATTGCGGTATTTAGTGCAAGCTTGTAGCTTATGAAATGTTAAGCAGAATCAATATGATTCCATTTACGTATAGAAACTTACATTAAAACTTAAAAAAAACTCGCAAGATTTATATTAAGAAATTTAATGTTGAAAGTTGAAATTCATTTATAAACTAATTCAGCAGAAAATGTTATAGAATTATTAATGTCAAGTTAGGGGGATATAATTGATGAATTTCACATTAACTTATATTAAGATACATTGTTGCGACTATTAATATTGATGCATTAATTGCGTAAAATTTCATTACTTCCACCAAAAATTTAATTACACTTTAATAAATTTCTGAAGTATCACGTACTCTAGTGATATTAGATCACTAATTTTATTAAACATACTTATATTAACTAAACTTAAGTAGCTTCTTAGCAGAAAATTAAAACGCTACTTTAAATAATGCATTAATCATCTCTTTAAAAAACAATATTCATTTCCAAATTGAAAAGTAGCAAAACCATAAACTTAAGTTATTTAGCCTAACAAATTTTGAAAAGAACAAATTAAAAAGAAGTACTACCCTTGTAAATTAGAAATAATTTATCGGCAATTAAGCTTTTGTCCGAAATTTGTCAGAAGAGCACGAAATAATTGAACGCGCGAAGCGCGTTGATTTCTACTGTAAATTATAAAGCAGCCATTCGATTAGTCTGCTGCACTTTCCCCTCAACAAAAAAGGAGGCTCACGCAAAAGCCGAGACCAAGTCACGTCAAGGCACCGCAATACCCGAGGGTCGAGAGTCGCGAGCCGTCATCAAGAGGTACACCCGCGACCAGCAGGAATTCCACGAGCTCGCCACCCTCCCGCCTTTGTTCCCTTCAAAGGAAAGAGAGCCGCCGTGGAAAATTGCCGTTCGGCTCGCGCCGCGGACTCGTGCGGCACGAAAACATTTCCGGCTCGCGTGTGCTTTCAAGTTCGCCGCGGGTGGGCGGCCCGAGTCCGCGTATTAGCGCGCGTCGTCGATCAAGGGCCGCCGCGGTCAGCGAGCACCGGGGGACCCCGGGACCGGCCGATCGGCTCTCGATAATGCGCCTCGTGCGCGCGCGCACACACGCGCGCGTGCAGTGTATATACGTTCGTGCGGCGCGGCTTTGACGCGGTCGCGTCGTTTCGAAAACCGGACGTCCGCTCGGGCAAATGCAGTCGGTGTGACGCGAAGTTGCCCGGTGACTTGGAGGAGGATTTTGACGGGGAGCTACGAGATTTTCGGACGAATTGCGACGTCGACCGCGATCTCGCTCCGCGGCAGCTGGGGATGCCAACGGTCAAAGAGAGGAGCGCGCGGCAGTGGATCTCTGCGAATTAGGGGCTGTGACGCTGCGGCCGAGCCCCTTTTTCCCTGTCTTTTTAAATTGCTTCGTTATTTACACGAGTACTGTTTCGAACTTTTACGAGCACGGCGGAATGAACTCATTCATCTTTGATGGTCGTTGATTAAGTTTATACTTCGTTTTAATGTGACAAATTGATTTTTACGGGTTGTTAATATTAAAACTTTCAGAGGTACTACTGAATTATAATATCTTTAAAAGCCACGTTTTTTGGTGATAAGGTATTTTAATTTATTTGATTTATTCTAATTTAATGTTCGTTGTATTAAATTATAGATTTTACAAGATTAAATGAAATTGATATAAGATTAGAAGTAAAACTAATTAGATTGTAAACATTTTAGTGCTCGTGCTAAATTTTTAAGTAGTAATATGACAAATTAGTCAGACAAAATCATTCCATTCTTTTTATACACAATGTGCTTATCAAATAAGGTAAAAGTAAGTATAATTTAAATAGTACGTTTGATCAAACATTATTAAAAAACATTAAGTTCAACGTTTAGTGCTCATTCGAAATTTTTAAGTAGTAATATGACAAATTAGTCATCCAAAATCATTCCGTTCTTTTTATACACAATGTGCTTATCAAATAAGGTAAAAGTAAGTATAATTTAAATAGTACATTTGATCAAACATTATTAAAAAAAAATTAGGTTCAACGTTTAGTGCTCATTCTAAATTTTTAAGTAGTAATATGACAAATTAGTCAGGCAAAATCATTCCATTCCTTTTATACACGACGTACTTATCAAATAAGGTAAAAGTAAGTATAATTTAAATTGTACGTTTGATCGAGCATTACGTTAATTTAAAAAAAAATTAAGTTCAACGTAATTTTGAAAAAAGAATCCTATTGAACTATATAAGAGAAAATTCGATAAATTAACGCACATTATCGTGAGAAGATTTTCAAGGGCTTTGACATCCGCGCAGGACGAAGGCTAACAAAACGGACAACATTCTTTCCCTTTTGTAACAGTCAGTTTTCGTTGGAACTTAATAGCGTTCTTGGCGGGAGTTTGATTTTATCGCGTACCCGCGCTGACGAGCGCACGAACACGGCAAAAGTGCAAGGGGGCAAAACAGGGAGTCCCGGACTAATCGACATTCCATTGGAGCTCCGAGATTACTCATTTAATCGCCTCCCCGCTTACTTTTACTATTTTTAATTAAAGCACGAGTACTAGTCCCAGTGAAAATAGCGATTCGCACCTGATGGAAGATAATCAAGGAAAATTCCACGATGTAGCGAAGAAAGAAAACTTTTATGCATTAGCGGGAAAAATAGTTTTTTGTTCAACGAATGCAGACCTTTAAAACTAAAAAATTTCTCTTTATATCTGATTTTAAGTGAAATTCATCCACATGCACTTATTTAATGCTAAAAGTCGACCCCTTATCTAATAAACGAATGACTTATAAGAAGTAGAATCAGCGCACATTTACTGATTTGTTCACGTGAAATTCGTAAACGTCACTTATTCTTCTTATAGCATACATTTAATTATTTAAAAAAGTTTATCGTTTAATGAAAAAGTACCTAATATTTATCGGAAAATTTTTATTTTAAAATAGTCGTAAGTATCATAACCGAAAGTATTGAAAATTTTAAACCAAACATTTTACCCGCAGAGCTCGCGAAACCGCGCGCCTTTTTGCGCAATAAGTAAAGACGATACGAGTGACGAATTCGGTCTATTCGACGAAACTGCACCCCTGGCAGAGCCGAGCGTACAAAAACAGAGGAGTCGCGCTCGATTTCGCGCGCCATTCGGACCCGTTCTCCGGCTAGATCGGCGCGTAGCCAGAACTCGGGGTTCCGCAATATGCCAAGAGAATTTCGATCGAAATTACCATTGGCCCCTCCGCATCCTTTCTCTTCCAGCGCACGTGTGCGCCCGTACGTGTGCACGTGTGCAAGTATGTGCCCGGGGACAGTGACCCTCGGGCGCGCGCGCGGGAACTGCCCATCTATCTACTTTTCCACCCTTTTCCGCGTTCGCCCGCGGGCGGGGGGAGGCGCGATAACGGGCGCGCAATCCTCGCCGAACGGACGAAATTTTTCCGCGAGCTCGCGCACGCGTATATCTGCGCTCGCGCGCCGGTCCGAACGGGACTAATTTACGGCTGGCGATTCCGCGGCGCGCAAGAAAGCGCCCATTTTTCAGCCACCGCCCGAGCAAGACGGAGAGGGGACGAGCATTTTTTCGCATAAAAAGTAGCTTGCCGTTATATCATTATAACGATTCGCCGGGGTGGGAGGAAAAAGGCGTAAGGAGCCGGTGATTGATCGGAGCGACGGTCGAGTGACGCACGGCGTGGATTTTATACGATTTCCCGAGGAATTTCATCCGGCGCGCTCTAATTATGAGAGCGCGGGGTACGAATGTTTCCTCGAGCGAGCGGCGCCCCTTTGAGCGATTTTTCACGGCAATTAGCTTGAAATATTGCCCGATATTATTAAGAGAGCGGCCTGGGCGGTTAAATCGCCGCAGCGGCCGCGACTCGTATCGGTCACGGATGAAATTTACGACATTATAAAATTCATTAAAGAAAAAACGAGAGTCTATTAAGGAGTAAATTGATAGACGATAATAAAAAATAGTATAAATATCGGAGTATGGAACTTTCGCAATATCGTCATTGAGTGTCTTAACTTTTTAGCGGCGTGGAAACTCCTTCAATTTCAATGAGCTATTAAAACATTCAGCGGCAATAGCGACGCTTAAAATTCTCGCAATGTCGAACTTTTTAAGCGGCGATTTGAATATCACCGGCGCCTCGGCATCGAAGCGCCGATAATTTCTAACTTTCGCGCGCCTAACGTCCAATCAGGCGGCGGCAAACATCGCCGGGGAAAAAGATGACGCCGCGCAAACAGGCGTCATTATACCCCGCGTTTGAAAAGTTTGAATTCTCCCCGCAAGCGGCCAAACAACTATGTATTCGCTCGGGTAACAAATTCCGCGCTGCAGCCACCGAAAACTTTCGCGAGAGTTAAATCCCGCCGAAATGGCTAGTGCGCTTCCCCCCCTGCCCCCCGCAGCGAAATCATAATTCTATCGGCGCGACCGCATCGAACTGCGCTAACGCGAGATTCACTTTATAATTGGCGAGCGCACTCTGCGCTGTACTCCGGGGCAAAAGTGTACGCCCGGCGCGCGCGTCTCGCGCGTAAATACAGGCGACGACTCGAGGCTCCCCGGTTGAAAACGACTCGATAAACTTTATGGACGGCCGGGTTAGGCGATGCGAGGTGGCAGGGGGGGATGCAGCGGGAGGAAGGGATAAAAATGGCGAAAGTTAGACGATGGAAAACTTCGCTGGTTAGGAGCGTATATACGCGAGCGCAAAGTGCGCGAGCCTGTTAAACGGCGATTCGCTGATGGTCCGACGGGAAAATTGGACGGGGGGAGGGAGGGTACGGTGGGAGGGAAAAAAATTTAATTATACGCGTCCTTTCTCGACGAGGATTTACCACAATCACGCGCGCGAGACGAGTTTCCGATGACGCGGTAGTTTTCGAACGGTATAGGGACTGGACGCTCGCCGCTCAAGTTCGGGATCTAGTTATGTAATGCGCCGCGACGCTACTGCCGTCGACCGAGTGATTCAGGATTTCGATTCTCGGTTTTTATGTCTTTCCAAATTTAAAAGTACTTCGCCGATAAGTTAATTAAATCGTTTCGACTCGAAGAATAAGTTTCGAATGGACTACATTTACTGCGGTGTATGAAGAAGTCCACAAAAAGAAGCAGGAGAAAAAATGTTCGAATTTTGCAATTTTTTTTTCGTTCTGTGTTCTATATTATAGATGAAAAAATTAATTATGTTGAACACGCGATATTGAAATACGTATTTTTTTAATTCTATACAAAAAGCTGCAAAAAGAAGATGGTCATGTTCATCTGTTATATCCTGCAAGGTTTTTCTGGTTGTAAATGCCATGCAATGGACGAAAAAAATGTTGAACACTTGATTGAAACACAGATATTTTCAATTGCATCTTTAAATTAAGTCCGAAATTCAAAATATTCGATGTATGCTTCAATCACTGAAGGAATGGAAATATGTCTATATAAAAAGAAGAAAAATACATACATACTTCGGTATTCCACGTACATCCATTATATGACCCACAGAACGAGATAAAATATATAAAACAGGTGAATTCGAACATTTTTTCCTCCAGTTTTTCATATCTTGCTTTAAAAAAGTAATAACATTTCGATGCACAAGAGTTTATTAAATTTTTCGTTTATTCATTATTTGCCCAGTCCATTAATTCAAGAAAATTAATTTGATTTTATGAACAGAATTTAGCAAGTAGGAATACTAATTTTATACACCCTGATTTACTTGTTAAAAACATTATTATAGAAAATATTTATGATATTTCCCACTAATGCTTAATGAAAGCGTTTACTTGGTATTCACGAAGAATTGCTAATTATGTTTTTAACCTCGCCGGAGCGAGGGGCGCGTAATTTGAAGGTGGAATTATTTCGAGTGCAAGTACTTTTCCGCTATTTAAGCTCCGCTCTTAGAGCCTTTCGCATTATCTGATTTGAGTCTGAGGAAAAAGGCGGAATGTAAATGCGTTTGTAACGCGCTAATAGCTCTTTTTAATTACGCATAATTTTGTATAAATTTGTTCGCGGGGGAGGGGGGGCTGAAGTGGATTGCGGTGAGGCCGCGGGTACGTCTGATTAATACTAGTAAAACAGCTATGGTGGGCGAATAATCAGCATTTGTGGTATATGATAATGAAGCTTCTGACGTCTACGAGATTTTCAAACGCGCCTGCAGCTATTGAAAAACAATCCCTTCCCTTTTCCTCCGTATTCGGAAGGTACTTTTCAAATTGTTCGCAATTAATTACTTCTTTTGAAACATAAATCTTCATTTCAATCATATGAAAGCCCATTATTTATAGGAATCAGTTCATCACGAAAAATAAGAATTTGAAAAAATTAAACCGAAGTAACGCAAAAATCGCAGCAGCCCGCCTATAATTATTACCCGGGCGGCACAATAAACGCAAATCTTCGGCCGTTTATTCGGGATATTTAACTTCCAACGAGGGGCCGCGAAACGGCGCGCGCATTAAAATTCCGCATAATGGCGCGTCGCGGCCGTTTGAAAGCGGCCGGGGCCCGAATTGGCGCGCGCGGCAAGTGCCTAATCGGACGCAGTGCGCGCATTGAGACATTCGGCCGTCGCGGCTCAAAGAGCGCGGATCGTCCGCTCTGATTAAGCCTCGTGACTCCGGGGTTCGTCGGCCGAATGAAATTTCGGATGTACCGATGCGCGCGCCCCGTTGAATTATTATTTCTACTCTGAATTTCGCAATTAGCGCGCGCAACGGTGGATTTATTGACGAGCTCCCGGTACGCCGGTCACGTGATAGGTTTTTTACGCGGGATTTTCTTGATTAAGGGCATTTTTAATTAGTGCGCATTGTCTAGTGCTTTCGGTGCCTTTGTTCTTCAGTTTTGCGGATGACCGACTTCTCGATCGCTGCGCGGTGGTTTTTCCGTGAATTTATTTTTTTTTTTTTTTTAACTAGCATAATTTACGGCCTTCTTCCATTAACAGTATTAAAGCGAGAAGGTGTTATTACCGTTAAAAGTTTTGAAGCGCATAAAACGTATGATTTCCGTAATTTAAGTCGCTAAGAGTATTAAAGTGTATTAAAAGGTTTACGAACAATATTAATAGTTTTATTGTATCGTAACTGAATGAATACCATGTGTTTTGAACGAGTATATTGCAACTTTTTGGGCCAGAATGGTTAGCAAAGTTTTAAAAGAGTAATTGCTAAAGTTGTAATAGCAAGGTTTAATAGTTCACTGTACATTTATACTTTCATAACTAAGAAATTTTCCATTGATCCCTTTGTGTATTCGATATTTAGAGGTAGTCTAAGAACAAAATTTACTTTTTTTCTACAAATTAAAACTATTTATTTAAAAAATATAAAAGTAATTTAAATTTACAGATACTGAAATTAAATTGTTTCAAATTAAACATTAAACTCAATTTTCAAATTTATTGAAACTACTATCAGCACTATTAATTAATGAATTTACTCCAATTGCAGTTTAAAAATTTAATTTAAATATCAGCTCATCTTCAACTTTGAATTAACATATTCTATTATTCAAAATTGTGTATTGATTAAAGAATCTGCTTAATCAAAGACATAAAAAATAATTTTCCTAAATTAGTCGAGTAGTTTCAGTACGTCCGAAATAAAATTAAAAAAAAAACTGATAAACTCGCTATACCCGGAGAGAGAGCTCCCGGTATGCAAATGCCGCGACTGCGTACGGGAAACACAAACAGCAAAGTTACTTAATGAACAAGCTTCATGCACGTTTTCGCACGCGATACTATTCCCGTTGGAAAATTTTCTGTTCCGCTAATACCCACCCCCCAACCTCTTTACTCTTGTCGAACTCGGTATACCGCTTCTCTTTTTCTCGGTGCCCGAACCACTTTTTTTGTACTTTTTCAATAATATGCGCATGTGATTCGAGCGAGGGCACAACTCCAGGATTTGTGCAAATTCTTCGCGGGAGTAAACAGAATTCCAAAGTGGAGATTATCTTTCGAGAAGTAGCTCGAGCAACTTTATCATTCGCAACTGGAAAGATTCCATTTATTCATTCGACGGCTGTGTTTATCAAAGATTTTGAGAAATCGCGCACTAGACAAACATCACGTGCAACTACCTCATCGTTTACTTTACTTTGCTCGCAGTCATGATTCTCTTGGTCCACTTTCTTAATGCTTCGCAGTTGTTTACGACTGATGCAATGAGAGAGAAAAAATTAGAGTGATAAAATATAAAATATTTTTATTGTGACTTCTGTTCTGCTGTTATATTTTATATTTTATATTGTAATATGATGTTCCATAAGAGCTAAAGTAAAATTTTTTTTATTAATAAGATTCATAGAATTTTTACAAGATATTTAATTAAGCTGTTGCTGAAATATTATTCAATTTTATTATTACTTTATAATCCGTCACGTATTATATAAAATTTATATTTTAAGGAGTTACTCTTGTATAAATAAATAAAATTTAATTTGATATGATGTATTTATTCAAAGTCTATATTACTTTAGATTCTACTACCTTTCATTCGACAATCTCATACCTCTCGTTCATTGTATATTATATTACACATTCTTAAATTACAATTCCATTTTCTGTTGCACTTTTATTCTGTATTTTACCCTACCACTGTTTACACTCTTTTATGTACCTTTTACATCTTTTGCTCTCTGTAACCGTTTGTTCCTTTATTTATATTTGTCCCTCACCACTTTTTAGAATATAACACTATATCTACACAGCCCTGCTTTTAACTCCCCTCGTTTTGGAATCCCGTCCTACCTAGTGCCTTATATTTCAATTTCTCTGTCCATTGCCGATGTTTCGTCGATCTAGAATTTGTTTAATAATTTAAATTTATTTAAATTTAAATATATAAACAGAACACTTCACAACTAATGCTAAGATAAAATTGTTATTTCGTCACTTCATAGTTAGAAAAATTAAAATTAATTTTACCTAAATATCTTACATTCTACAATACTTCAAACTACGAATTTCTCCTTTTATTCCACCAAACTTTTTCGGTAACATAATAATTTCGCCGGTCGAATAATTTTCCCGACACTTCCGGCACATCGGATCCCATTTATTCTCCCTTCAGTCCCAGCGTAAAAAGAAATCGTCGAATTACCTTAGATTTTGTCGCGGCCTTAAAAAATTTAGCGACCGTAAAGGACTTTATTTGTCCGTCTCCCTTTCGCCCGACGCGCTCTCGTCCCTTAACTTTTTTATCTCCTCCGCGGCAGCGACATCGCCGGGGCCGGCCTCTCTCCCGCCCGGCACACCTACATATACATTTAAAACGCCCGCGCAGCGGTGGCATTCCCAATGACCCGCGCGCTTTTTTTACCCGGGGCCCGAAGTTCGCGCGGCCGGATAAAAACGAACATTGTTAGAATAACCCGAAGAATATTTTCGCGGGGGGATGTATACCGATCGAGTCGGAGAACCAGAGGGGGGGAGGCGCGGAGGTGGGATTAAAACTTTCTCATCGGCGCGGGATAATTAGTTTAGTTATTGGATCCTCGAGGTGAATTGCGAACTCAGCGAGTATTGCGCGTCTACCTCTGCGTGAGCGCGGCCCGCGCGCGCGCGCGCGCTTTCGCAAACCAGGGAAGTTTCCAATTCGTGTCTACCGCCTCTAATCCGTTCCTTTCTCTCGGCGCTTGTCTCTTTCTCCATTTCCTGGCCCTCGTTCCCTCCGTCGATTTCTCCCGGGCTCTTTCCGCTTAATTTTTTCCCGCCGCCTCTCGCCGTCTTCGGGTTTCGCTCGCGGGGATTAAAAATTTTCCGGTGGCGAGGCTCCAGGAATTGCGGCCGATGCCGGTGTACTGCGCGAGCGGAGAATCGATACACCAGTCGATCGGGTCTTGCCATTTAGTTAATTAATTATTACACTGTTGGGATAAAAAATTAAACGTACACGCTGACGCGAGATTTGTTTTTCATTTTTAAAATATGAAGATTGATTTAATTAGCGCCTCGAGGAATAAAATCGTAAATAGTATAACGGGAGGGTGCTCGAATTGAAGCGAATCAATCTGGATAAAAATTTTATTTAAAAATATTTCGGAAAAGTAAGTAACGTTTGTTTGCCTTTCTCTTACTGCTGTTATTTATTCAATGTACACGCTTGTTTTTTTTTCGCGTTGTTTTATCTTTTACAGTATGATTGCCTCTGAAGCTCTCGATTGGCTGACGAATGCGAGACTGTTACTACTGCAATCACTAAAGTGATTGGATATTTGGGATATAGTATTTGTCAATTTACTTATTTTTTTTTAAATAACGAAGCTCTGCAACGATGCACAGCAAAATTAAATAAAATAAATCGCTATTTTTTGTGCATTTTTGCAAAAAATATAAAGCAATATTCTAAAAATGTAAAATTTAAAAAAATTTTACAGAATTGAGAAAAGAGAAAAAATTCAAAAAATAAACTTTAACATTACTTTTCAATAAAGTAATTACTTAAAAAATTTCATTCTTATTTCTGTAGATTAATATTTTATTAACGAATTGTTAAAAAAAATTACATATTGTTTATTTGTTGATTTATTGATAGACTTAGGAGGCTTAGAAATCCACTTCCCCCTTGTATTACTAATATCGATGCAATAGAAATATTTAAGAACTGTTTACGCTCTTTTACCTTTATTTTTATCTACAATTATTAATATAATGTTTTTTATTTTATTCTATTTTATTTCTTATATTTTACTTTGATGTATATGTTTGTACCCATTTTAAGGTATAAACCCGTTAAAATAAATAAACAAACAAACAACATCATTTTAAAACAAACAAAAATCGTGACCTCCATCGTGAAAAAAATGCGTATTATTTTGCGAAAACAAGTTAACGCCTGACCGAGTTACCTCAGTATTATTTAAAACGATAACAGAGTATAATGGAAGCCGCAAGTTAACGAACAAATATCGGACTGGCCAAAGTTATGAGAGCTTCATTTGTATGCCGGCGCGATCCGCGTCTCAGTTTCGCTTCGATTTCAGCCGGGCCCGCGTGCACCCCCGGCTGGTTCTTGGCCGCGCGAAAGCTCCGCGCCGCTCCCCATGGGTATTTGTCCGGCGCGGCCACGGCGCGCCACTAATAAATTCCGGGCAAACGTCGCGCAGTTTCTGCCGCCGCTCGCCTCTCGGATACATTAGGCGCCTGCGTGTACACGCCCCGGAATGGCTCGACCGCGCGGCCACCCCCGATAATACGGGGGGCGCCGCCCGATGCTAACGAAAACTCCGGGATCGAACTCGTTTCGCCGTGGGGGGCACACGACTCGTTTCGAGCTCTCAGTCAATAGCGGGGCGCATCGAAATTAATAGTAACAGAGTGCTTGAATTCGCATCCGAGTTGGGGGCTTATTAAAACAGCAATGCTCAGTACAGATCAGATTGGGTTTTGGGATAATGTTGTTTATTGAAGTGTTCATTTTAAAAGATTATGTAAATTACTTTTTACGTTTGGTTATTTTGAAGCTTTAATTTTGTATTTTTATTATTAAAATAGTGATTTTCGGTATTATTTTTAAAGATTTACTGGCCTTATTTATCATTGAACTCGGCAGTACTTTTTCGATATTTTTTTAAAGATTTATTACTGCGACCTATAGCAAGGAAGTTTCAATAAAGTGTATTGCGCATAATATTTATGTTTTGAATTGCTGGAAAAGAACGTTAAATTTTCGTATTTTTGAAGGATTTTCGGGCCTTTGTTTGAAGAGAATTAAAGTCTTGAATTTCGTATTTATGTGTACATAAAGCAGGAAGGAAAAAAGTTACGGTCAAAGTGTGGTTAAATGTGCTTGCGTTGGAACAGTGCCTAAAGTTAATCGATTCAGTTATGGGAAAATATCTGGACCAACAACTTACGATGCACTATAAAATAAAATACAATAGGAAGATTAAATTAACATAATAAATTGCTTTCTCGTAAAGGAAGTTTGTATAATGAAGCTTTTAGCGTCAGAAAGAACGGAAATGAAGCATCGGTTAATAGCTCACTTATACAGTAAATTTTTTATAGTAATAATATATCTTTTGATTCAATGTGTAATTTGAGTAATTCACATTTAATTTACTTAAAAATATTCAAGAGATTCTCGGAGTTTAGTATCCTTTAAAAAACGACAAACTTAATGAAGCGCCAACAATTTTATCAATTTTACATTTGCAAAATTGTAAACTTTGTGCAAATTTAGCAGCCGAATATGAATTTAAATAAATTAACAGTCACGAGGAAAAACTTCCACTTAGTGTATTACGTAGAACATTTTTAACGCAGAAGTGAATATTCACTTATTTAAGTGAAAGTTGACTTACTCCACTTTAGAGGAAAAATAATTTTGCAAGCTTTAAATTTAAAAATGCAACATACTCGCGACACATTTAAAATTCCCTTTCCACAACCTTCGCTCCCAAAACATTTTTAATTTTTGCAGCCTGCCCTCCCATTTAATTCAAACTCCATCAGTCGTGGCAACGAGCGGTCCCTCGTAAAAATCAAGCCTTAGCACCGCATCCCCGAAAGCAGGCCACCTAATTATCCGAGCTTTGCATTCCCGAAAAGTGCAAGGCCGTAGCAGCCGCAGCAGCGGCTCTCCCTTATAGCGATAAAGCAGCGTCTCGGTGCCCGCGTCCCCCATTCTCGACCCGGGGAGGCTAAGCGCCTAATCCCGGGAGCAACCGCCTTCGAAGCTTATCGCGACCGATTGCGCTTCCTCATTACGCGTACAAGTTTTAGCTGTTGCTCGCCGCGCGCCTTAAATCCGCCGGAGAAACGAGGCGCGCGCGACCCGCCGTTCGCGCCGATGATGCGGGCGTGACATCGTCCGCGGGGTGATGCGTGCGAAGTTCGGCTAAGCCGCGCGGCTTTGCCGCCGACGCCTCGGATTAGTGCCGCCGCCAAGAGGTCCGCGCTTTTTCGCCAGGACCCACGGATTTATTCACTTGTTGTTGCGCCGCGCGACGGGACGAAGCGTCCGGTTTTGAAATGAAACGACCGCTGTTTGCTCGTTACAATTTCGAAGTGTACTTATGTAAGTTCATTGAAATCTATTTAAAGATGCACGAGGCACTTGTTTCTGACGGTACAATGCGTAAAGGTTATTATGGCATTACGTAATTAATGAGGTTATTAAAGTAAAGTAGTTTTTGTTGTTTTCGTTGCGCAATGCCCCGACAAAAGGGCGTAAATGCATTTTTTAGGATACATGAATGAGCATGTAAAGTAATGAGGACAGTACTCAATTGTTCGCGAAATTTGATTGGCAAGGTGTGTGTGAAGAAGGCTAGTGAGGCTCGAATGATCATTCCATTTTTTTATCCAGGTCGGAAGTATTATTGGTTCGGTCAGACCGTTAGAGTCTTCTTACACTCTGGAATTTTTCATGTATTTTTGTGAAATTCGAGTTTTTAGTTTTTTGTTCCATTTTCTGGGAACAAATGAAATTTTTTTTCGAATTTCTTCTGTCCTATTGATTTTTGATAGGGTTACTATGATGTAATTCTATATAGTAAAGAAAACATTTTTCTTTATTAGAATATAAGATATCGGATATATTGCACGCGCAGAGAATCGATACTGTAGTCGATTGTGTATTGCCACTTAGTTAATTAATGTGATTATCATAGCTGGGATAAATAATTAAATGTACATATTTGTACGAGCTTTTTTCTCATTTGAATTTTAAAGATTTGAAGCGCGCTCGCACAAGTAGTATTTGTTTTTTATGCGGACATTTGCTGAATGAAATTGTCTACTTATTTTTTCCACCTCACCCCTAGTTCGAGAGTAAGGTGGCCTCCAATTTGAGATTATTTACTTGCTCCCTTTTATAAATAAATTATCATTAAAATCGTAAATCGGGAGGCTGTTGATTTTTGACAGTGAAACTATGACGTAAAAAAAAATGATCATCAGTAGAGCGTAAAATGTAACGCCAGAAAAAGAAAGATTATTAAGCTCTCACGTAGCAAACAATAAATTGCCCTTACTCCCTTTTTCCGGGGATCATTGCAAAAATACAGTTATGCTTCTGTAATCCTCAAATATTATTTTCTAGCGATTAAGCAACATTTTCAGCGCTCGCGCACAGCTGGCAGTTGGGAAACTCCGCATTTTACCCGGTGTAAGCAGGAACTGGGTCACCCCATGCACTCGCCGATACACACTCGTTTAAGCACATTATCCCGGCTGCATTTAGATTGCGACAAGCGAGTAAATAATCAACGCGCCCGTTCACGGTGCGCGAGCAGTATTTGCGCGTCCCGAGTGTCATCCAAGTTTGCACGCAATCGCGCGCGATCCTCAAACAGCCGGCTATCGAACTTGGTTTATAGGCATCCGCCCCCCCCTCTCCGAAAAGCTACTCGCGCTGCGATCTTTGGCGTATCGCTCGCGGGGCTCACGGTTACATCGAGCGGCCCAATTTTGTTCGCCGCGCGGAGAGTCGGAGTTTGAACTCGTTCCAAGCTTGCGAATGACAGACTTCGAGCGCGTTTACGCTCGCTCCCGCAGCCTTAGAAGTTAAACAGCCACAAGGCGAGCGGAGAGCACTGGCAATTAGCCACAAATCACCCGGAGCCCGCAGGGGGGGAGGCGCCTTAAAAGAGAGCGCCGGGGGTTGCGGTCGCGCCGACGGCGGGGAGGAGATTCTTTCTCCGGTTCCTTTTGTTGCCTCCTTCCTCCGCTTTTCTGACGAAACACAAATGAGATCGAGCGAGAACGGCGCGCTGCACGGATGTGCTAAATGTAATTAGCCGGGTGTAATTAATTTTTTTACGTTCCCCGGGAATGTGCGGTCGGGGATACGACGTCCCGGCTGATTTGTTGCCCGCTCATTTTCTCCTTATGTTTATCGAATATTCACGCGTATATATGCTGCGTCGTTAAAAGCCGGAAGTATTAATTTCCCGGTTCACGCGCTTTTTAACTGCTTTGGAATTGTATCGACCACTTTAATCTAGGCTGCGGGAAAAGAGGTAAAAAGAAAGTTCGTTATTTTTCAGGAAACAGAAGGGCCAATTTCAAGAATGCACGGGGCATGAAGTTTTTTTAGTCGAGGTAATTCAATATTTCATGGGATTTATGACTTTTTTAGAATCTATGAAAACTGTTTATTTATTTTCGGCAGGAATTGAACGCGTCAATTTTACGTCGCCATTTTCAAACTTTAAGTTTTAGTGCTCGCTTATATTCATAAAAAGACTTTTTACGTCCACGAAAGGCTTTTTAAGCTCGGCATGAAAAATACTTTCCTGCATATTTCATTGAAATAGAATTCTAAAATGTGGATGCCGTTATAAAAAGTGAACTAAATTATTTTAGATTCCACGGTAAAATTAAAAATGTTTTCGAAGAAACACTTTATAGGACGCAAAATAAAACGACCAAAAAAAAATCACCCGCTTTTTATTTTTAATGCTCGTATCTTTCGAATCAAGCTAAAATAAATTTTCAAAATTACGAATAATTGTGTAATCACCCGCGTTCGCCGTTTAAAAAATTCCCAGCAGTCAGCTTTTCCCCCTGTCAATTTTAAACCATCGCGAAAAATAAACGTCAAAAAGTCGAGCGAGCTCGAAGCGAGTATCATTAGCAATTAAAGAACTGGAGCGTTCCTTTTTCTCGATTTCCGTTATTTTCGGCAAATTGCACGGAGCATAAGCAAGGGCGAAAAAAAAAGAAAGAAACGGCACGGGAGAGCCGGGCTCGCGCGCGTGCACAACACTTCGTGTCAGTCGGCAGTTCGTCCGTCTTTCTTCCTCCCTTTCCCGGGCGAGCAACTGCAATAAAACGCCGGGAAAGTTTAGTTTCGAAGAAGATAAATAGAAAACGCGGAGGAGCCGCGCGCGCGGTCGACTGGCCTGCAACGACCCCTTTGTGCCCGGATCTCGGCTAGTGCACTATCTCTCCTCTCTCGAGCTCGCCTCGCCTTTTTTTCCTCGACGAGTCCGTGAAAGCCGCCCGTTTTCTCCGCTATTTACTCTTTTGTCGCGCGCGCGCGCGCGGCTCGCCGAGAAATTAAAAATATACAGGTGCGGACCGTGGAAGTTTCGCGAGACGCCGGGCTGTCACTTATTGCGACGCGGGCTCTGTCACTCCCAGCTTGAGGCGGCGCGATAAGCTTGATGTTTCAATTACCGATATCACCCGAGTCTATAGGTGTATAGGTATATAGGGGGCCGGAATTTCATTTTATGCAAAGCGCATACCCGTCGCTGCCCCGGCAAAATAAAGATTTGCCTTTATTTCGCGAAGAATGTCGGGGAATATTGGAGATTTAAATACAACCTCTTTTTTCGTCCCGTCGGGCGACTTCGACGAGGTTAATATTTATGAAAATTTAAAATATACTCAAGTATTGGATTTTATTGATTTTATTTTAAATAGAGTTGATTAATTTTTAATTTAAGTTGAATTATTCCTGCAAAATTCAGTGAAAAATGTTTAATTATAACAATTGCTGTAGCTGTCACTCATTTTTATTAGATCGAAGTTACAATTATTTTGATATGTGCGTGCAAAAATAACAAACAACGCGTACTCGTTATCCCATTGAAATGAATAAAAAAAGTTATATTTTATTTTCAATAAAAATTTTAATTCGAGATTATTTCTTTTTAACGTGTGACAAAAATTTGTTTCATTTATCTAAATAACAATTTTATTTCAAAGATTTGAAACCTCGAAAAGATGTGATGGTTTTAGCGAAGAATAAAAAGTAAAGAGAGGAAAAAATTGATGGGGAAAAAGCAATTTATTTTTAAATAACTTGCTTTGAGTAACATTGCTTCTATACAAGGTCTAGATTTTTTCACCACTTTTTAGCAGAAAAGAAATAAATTTCAATATTTTCCTATAAAGTATTACCTTTTTTTAAATTGAAGTACTACTCGCGCAGAAATTTTTTTTACGCGAAAATCTAAAAAAAAACGCTCGCCACTAATTACAATCCCTCCAAATCGTTCGCAATTTATTTTTTTTTCAAAGAGCATTTATTTAAAAATTTTCTAGCGACTCCTCTATTTTTCGCGCTTTAAAACTCGCCGTCCCGTTATTTTCACGCATCTCTCAATTTCATCGAACGAGAATATCATAAAATTGTCGGTTTAGAGCTGCGCACGTCACTCTCCTAGTCCCCCGCATTGAGGCGTAATTAACCGATTCTCGCCGTTAGCGGGGTGTCTACGCAAAATAAAAAAAAAAAAGAAAAAGAGTGTGACTGATAGATAATGACCGAGTGTCACCGGGAATGGCCTCATCTCCCGGCTGAAGGTTCGCCGGGGCACGTCAGGGGCGCGCGTTGAAAACACCGGGGCTCGCGCACGCAGACGCAGAATCGGGCGTTAAAGCGACCTAATTACACGTCATTCAAAACAGGGAACAAATTGAGAGATCCGCGTGCAGGTTCCTCGCGCGCGCCGAGCGATTACCGCTCTCCGGCTGTCACTCGATTTGCACCCGGGAAAATTGCCCCACGGTAATTACACCGGCTCCTATCCACCCCCCCTCCTCCCCCTGCTACCACCCTATCGCACTGTTTCCAGCGACTGGCGCCTTACTCCCTCGCGCCTTCAATTTTCTGGAGGAACGCTGACACGACGAAATCTCGCGCTTTCTCTCGGAAGTGCGCGCGTGTTTGCGAGGCGGCCGGGCGAAGGCGCCTGCGGAGGGACCGCTCCGTGTGTGGGCTGGCGGAAAAGTGTATACCGGCGCGTAGGAGGACCCGGGAATGGCTCGGAACGATTTCACGCCATTTCGCCCACCGAGCCGGAGCTCAAAACTACGCCCAACTCACGCCACACACGTGAGCTTTGCTCTAGCTCTGTCTCTCTTCCTCCTTTCTCTCTCTCTCTCTCTCTCTCTCTCTTGCTCTTACTAACTCTCTCTCTCTCACTCTTACTATCTCTGTCTTTCTTGCTCGCTCGCTGTTACTGCCGCGCCTTCGGTGTACTGAGAACGTCGAGAGCACCGCTGTCTTCTCCGCGCGGCGTATTAGCGGAAATTGTTTTGCGCTACTTTGTTGAACGTTCACGTTCCTGAAATTTTTCTTGTTTACGGGAGAAATTCCATTAAGGGAGTAAATAAACTCCTTGCAAAGATGGAAATTGGCTGATCTTTGGGTTTCTTAGTGCCTCTAAAGACAACGTCACGCGAAGAGTGACTTTTACCGGGAGATTAGAAAAATGCTGAAACGAGTCTGTCTTTTGTGAAACGTTTGTAAAAAGTAATGTGAGAAACGTCGTTAATAAGATTTAATTAAATAAAGTTTCCGGAATTCATTTTTTATTTTTCAGCCTTTAATATTTGCGTGTATAATTAATTATCATTATCGAAGAAATGTAAGTCGAAAATTATAAGTAGTAATAACCGGCTTTGGTCAGACAAGACTTTATTTAACTTAAACTCTTTTTTTTAAATATAATTTATGTTCATAAAGGAATTGACGAATTGTTCACTATAAATTTAATTAGAGAAATTTATAAAGAAAGAAAATAAAAGAACAGAGTGGTGTGTGATACGGTTGTAATACTAGTTTTGACAAAGTGTGTCATTTAAACGACTCGGTTAGCTTTCTACTAATTTTCGAAAGCTTGGATTTTAGATAACACGCAAGTAACTAATTTACCAGAAAATATGACAGTTAATTTTATGAGCATACATTAATTTGAACTATTTTATTATGAGCCATTTCATTTGTATGCATATTCATTAAATAGATCGTGGGTACCATCAGTTGTGTTTAATTGCTTGTTAAACTAATTTTAATGTCTAATAATACCCTCGTAAATTAATATTCACGGCGAACCTTGCGCTTCTGTCAAATGTTTGTTTTTAATTTAATATCTTCCATGAATTTAATAAATTGCTCCGCAACAATGGACTCTAATTTATTAGCCTACATTTAACCGGCATTCTTATAAAGGAGAGCGAAGTATAATAGGACAGAAAGTGCAATATAAATCAGCGGGGTACAAATGGGGCAGCAGGTGACCTAAATTTGATCTGCAACCCCCTAAACATGAAGTATCACACTTATGACACTTCATGTTCGAGTTCGGTTGCAGATCAAGTTTTCCCATAATCCAAAACGATAATCATCGCCTTCTTAACTAATCAGTTTCACAATTACATATGTACACAACAAGTTTCTTATCAAACGATCTATCGCATCAGTCGACGAAGCCCTGCTTTTAATTTCCTCACTTCCAAAACTTTAATAAATACTCGGATAATTACGCTGCAAGTCGCAGATAAACCCGTGACTTATTCCAAGCCGCAGTAATCCAGAAATTTACCGAGCGACGCACTCCAAGAGGGACCCTGCCAGCTCGCTGCTTCTCGCAAGCTCCCGGCCGAGGCGTAGCCGCGCATCGGCGCCCGACCCGCCAAATCGATTCCACGCAACCTTACGCACGTGCCTCCCGATTCGCCACGCGAAGTCCCGCTGGCGCGTGTATCGCGTGCGCACACCGGCCTAATCGTCGCGCTCGAGGTGCGCCGGCTATTTCGGGGCTGGGGGGACGCGCGAAGAAGCCAGTCGCCAGCTATTCGGCGTACACGGCTCGCATTGCTGCGGAGTTGCCAGGAATCCCTTTGACGAGAGCGGAAGGGACGCAGAGCGAGTTCCACCGGCCCAAAGGCAGTTTAGAATTTTTCCGATTCGGAAATGTTTACTTGTTGCGGGGGCATTGTTGGCAGCGCGGCCGTAATTCGCGCTGGTTAACTACTGCGAAATAACTGGAGTTGAGGGTTATTGTTGGATGCGTATCTACGTGAAGAACAGTGTGCTATGTTACCTTTTATTAGATCGTACGATTCTCGCGTTTTGTTAAATTTTTTATCACAATCGTTTTTATTTTTAGGTGAGAGTGACGTAACCTAATTCTGTATATTTAGATGACACTTCCGTTGATTCAATTCTTCTAATAACAGAAATACTTTCTTCCGTCGATGGTAGATAAAAATAGTTTTTAAACAATTAAAAACGTTAAGATACTTTATTTTTATTATCTTTATTAAAACGTTTAAAGATTCATTAGTTTTATTGGTTTAATAAGAATTAATTGATTGAATTCTAACTTATTCATTTAAAGATTTCATAATTTCATTAGTTTAATTATTATTTAAGTAGATAATAATTCAACAAGTTATGTAAATAGATTAAAAAAGGTAAATTAATATTCCTAAGTAACTGCGCAGTGGCTAGACTATTTGATGGATTTAAAAACATTAAGTAGAAACAGACGGGTATGGTCAGACACCTTTCTTATTCCAATTTTATTTTAAATTTCGCAGTGTATTTTGCATTGAATAAACAATAAACATATTACTATAATTAAATTATAATTAAAATATTAAAATATTATGTACATCTCAATTTTGCATTAATTATCAGTTATTTGCAAACAAGGACTAAATAACACGTATTATCTTCTGTAATTGATTACACCGCATTGTGTATTTTCAAACTTTAAAGGAAAACAAGGATACGCACAACAACGCTACATCGCTCGATTCGAAATGTTTTGCTGTCAGCGATTTAATGCATTTAACTTTGAGAGTAATTTCTCCGCAGTACTTGTAAGAATAGCCATCGAGCATTCCTGCGAGAATGGGGATGCGATTTCGCCATTGGCGAGTGCATTCTTTGTT
Source organism: Eurytoma adleriae (assembly GCA_900480045.1). Lineage (NCBI taxonomy): Eukaryota > Metazoa > Arthropoda > Insecta > Hymenoptera > Eurytomidae > Eurytoma > Eurytoma adleriae. The sequence continues at coordinate 163,551 of UXGC01000172.1, read as the reverse complement.
ACTTGCAGTTCGTTTTTCCGGCTTTGAAACCACTATTGTCAGCAGCCCCGGCAAAAAGAGCAACAAAAGAACTTCGAGGGAAAAAGAACAGGAAAACAAAGAATTCCGGAATATTTGTAAACACCCTCTATCAAGGACACCGTTTCATATACGCGCCATCTCAAAATCCTTGCAAGGTGTACAGCAGATAGAGAGAAAGAAAGAGGCAGAGAGTCAGAGAAAGAGAAAGTGAGAAAGAGAGAGAGAGAGAGAAAGAGAGACGAGGGAGGGGAGAGAAGAGAAAAAAAGCGTAGGGGTATGAGAAGAAGACGTCGCTGTGCATAAAGCAGCGAAAGATCTGGACGGAGCATGCGTAGTACGTATGTAGGGCGCGCGGACCGAGGCGAAGCACCGCGGGTGAGCGCCAGGTAGGGATTTGCATAGGACAATATCTCGACTGATTTATCCCCCGCAGTGGGTGGGGGTACAGCGAGGCCAGTAGAGGGAGAGAGATAGAGAGAGAAGAGAAGAGAGAAAGGGAGGGAGGGAGAGGAGGGTAAAGAAGGTAGACGTATCCGAAGGATTTATATCTTCGGCGCTTTACGCGCCTTGGGAAAATAAGACGAGGCCAGCAAGCACCACCGTCGCCGCTGTGTGCATATATCCCGTCTCCTTCTCCGCCCACCAACACGTGCGTGGGAGTACGCCCCGGCGAAGCTATCCGCTTTTATCGTCCTCCCCCACCCTCTTTTCCTTGCTCGCCACTTCTTATCCTTATTTTTGTATTCCGATCTTTTTTCTCTCCCAGGCCGTTCACCCCCTCCGCAAGCCTTTTTTTTCCAGTTTCTCGAATTCCTACGCTAATTTACTTTTTCGCCCTTTCGAGCTCTCGCGCCTTCTTCGTTCCTTTTGCCTTCGATCTTTAAGGCCTGCTCTGCTTTCTTTTTCTCCCTTTTCGGTTTCTCACTTCATCCTTCTTATCTGTCTAAGCCGTTTTGGTTTTTACGTTTCTGGAGCCGGTACGACCACCTCCCACCCACCTCATCCTTCTTTTTATACTTTTATTACTTTTTCTCGTGCTCTAGTTTCTTCGGCCTCTCCCTAGTCCCCCCCTTCGTTCGACTTCTTTTCTTGCATTTTTTTCTTTTTCATTTTTTTTTCGCGCTCGGCGTACTTATAATTTGTCCATTTTCTACCTATTTTATTCTGGCATTTTTTTCGCATCATTTACTTTTAATGGCGTGATCAATCATATTATTCTTCCCTCTTTTGCGTTCGTTACACGGGCTACGCATTACTGTTCGTGAAATTTGCTATTCCTATCGCATTAACTGGTTAATGAATAACCTACTTTTTATTTACGTGTCAAAGTGACGTTTAAATTAAAGGTTAGTAGCACATAATTTTATTCGAAAAATACAAAGATTATTTTTTTCCTTAACGAGTATTAATGATTTCATGATTACCGCGCACTTCGGTTCTTTAGTTAAATAAATTATTTGTTGCTAATACTAATTGTCGAAGGAACAAAACATTACTGTTTCGTTTTTACGCGAAAGATCTCAGCAGCCAAGTTTGCCAATTATCAATTTTTTACACGTTCGAGCTTTCCAAGAAAACAAAGACGAAATACTTTATCTTTTCCAGTAAACATGTCGCTCGCCTCTTAAAAAAGGGAAAAATGCAAAAGTTTCTCCGAGGAAAAGGAACTCTCCTCTCGAACGAGCATAAAAAATTCGTCGAAACAAATTAAAGAAAAAAAAAAAGAGAGGAAGAAGAAGAATGGAGTTTCTCGCGTCATCAGAATTTCATTCGAATCCAAGCTCCGAGGGGCATTAACGTCGTCTCGCTGAATATTCCTCGCGCGATAAAAATCCGTTAACGACGAAGTTTACTTGTTTACGGTCGATTATCTCGACGGCGGCATCCGCAGCTTCCCCCCACCCCCTCGCGCATAAGTCCGAGACTCTCCACTTTGTTTTCATTGCTCAGCGCGCGAGGGGTGTCCCCCGAGTCTCTCTATTTGCTCGGCGTATATCCCACCGGCCACCGAACTTTTCATCCTCCTTCGCGGCCTCGCGGTATACAGGGCCGTCGCGATAAACGGGGCCACGCGTCGCTCCCTCTCTCTTCTCGCGTGCGACTTCCCCGGCGCTCCGTTTATGACTTTTACCGTTTAGTTTATCGGTATCCGCCAGATTTACGGCGGACATAAAGTCGGACTCTATTTACGCTATTCCACGGAGGAAAAAGAGACCCGGGGGCTACGGCCCGCATGCAACATATATGTATATATACGTCAGCCGAGCTTCGCGAGCGGAGACGCGGAGGGAAAGGTCGGTGTGGACGTCGCTTTTTCAGAAACAGAGACGCTCGCCTGGCGTAGGGAGGGAAAGAAGTTGAATGGGCAAACACATATATCGGGATTACGCCGGGGAAAAGGAATCAAACGCTTTCGCTTTTTCGAAAGCTTTCGACGCCGAGCCTCCCCCCTCATAGTAAGTGGAAAGCGTCACTCGCCGAAGAAATGGTATAATTCTGCTTCGATAAGAAGGTCAGTGGATGCGATACCGTCGCGAAGATACTTTTTCGCAATTTTGGAAAAAAATATTGAAAGAATCGTAACTTGTAGCTTTGAATTCTATACCATTGTGCAGTTGTTATACCGCTGATGCTATCTATTGAACCGAATTTGAAACTATAGAATATTCGAAACGGTAACTGCAACTCTGTTGTGCATAATTCCTGTTTGCCTTAGGCTACTCTGAATCTGGGTTACACTGATTCTGGAATATTTAAGTATATGTTTAGGATTGTAATACGAGATCTACGTTCTCGATGTGCATGTATTAGATCTGGGAAAATATATATGATTCAAAATGATTAAATATTTTTATATACTTTTGTCCATTGCGATAAAAACATAGTTATAAGGGGGTACTTTTAATTAATTGTACAATTTTTTTAATTAAGGATAATTATCCGTTTTCTATATTATTTACACTTGCAAGAACCAATTTAATTAAATCAAAATAAAAGACGGGCTGTAAGTCAATTTGTTTTTGTTCATCTGCTCTGTTTCGAGTTGAAACTTCCTTATAACATTCCTAAAAATCATTGTCGTCGCTCTTTCCCGGAAACTCCGAATTGAATCTTTGATAAGTTCCAGTGATAGCGGAATGAGATGGGAAGAAGTAAACACTGACATAACGCTAAATTAAATGCTGCAAAGATCTACTTATAGCTAAGGAGAAGGACGTCGGAACAGTGTGGTAACTTGGCTTTCGTTCTCTTCTTTCTCTAGTAGTCGAGATCACGATACCTAGGAAGAGGAAATGATAAGAAGGAAAATGAGAAGATACGGAGAGAGAAAAGTATTGTATAATCTTTGATTTGGAGAAAAATCCTATTTTATTTCAAGATTTCGCCTTTTTTAATGAAATAGTTGAAATATTTATTTTTTGTTTACTTATAATTTCAAGTATTTATTGTATTTCTAATTTTTTTTAATAAATAAATGAACACTGGATATCAATACTAAGAGTAGAGCATTTTAATAGGCAATTAGAGTATCAATTTTTGGTTGTCAATCAATTCAATCAATCTTCACAAAAACACGTGTCAGTTTTTACCTCTACGCTTTTAAAATAATACCTTTCTTCATTTTTATATTTTAATACATTTTAGTACCAAGCAATCGTTTTCAAATTATTATTTCATTTTTTACTCCAGTTTTACCATGACAATTAGGGAGTCATTTGACACGCACGCAATAACGAAACCACAATGAAATAATTCACAGCCTATTACCACTAGAGCAATCAAGCATTTCTACGGGCAATGATCGAACCACGTAGCCACGTGGACGCCCACGTAGAAAACGAGATCACGTAAATGCCGATAGAGAAAAATCAAATAAGGTCGTGGACAGTCGGGCGATTCACTCACCATTGAGTACGTGGACGAGGACGCTGGCTGATTCCGCCGTCGACGGGGCGCAGGTGTAATTGCCGGAATCCGCTGGGAGGGCGCGCGAGATCAGCAAATGCGACGTTCGCGTTTGCTTCTCCGTAACGACGCTGATCCCGCCGCGCTGGCTGTAATTTATCACGTTTTCTCCCCTGTACCTGCGGGCCAATGAAAAATATTGCCACTTTAATACCCGTCCAAACTGCGCTTATACCGTACGAGCAGCTGCGATAAATAATTTGCTACGTCAATAAGATTGGTCTCATTTGCGGCTCCGATGCTCGTGCGATGCTTTATCCCAGGGGGTTTCTTTAAATTTTAATAACGCGTGGCCTTAATTCTATTCAGGAACGTTTTAAGACGATCATTATTAAGGTGATACACCTACCCTTGAAGATTTAATCTAAACTCGGAATCTTTTCTTACAAAGGATGCAATCTCTGTGTAATAAATTTCACTTAAGTTGCTTGTTGCCGTAAAAAAAACTCGTTATTAAAACTATATTACACAAAAAAATTAAAAAAAATTTTCAATAAATTGCAAATTAAAACCACAGATGGAATTTAAGAATTTAACATTTTCTTTCAAATAGTTTCGTTTTTAATATGTATACTAGGTGAAATTACTTCATTAAAATTATTGAAAATTAAAATAAGAAAGATAGGAAAAGATAAAAGATTTCCAAAAATGTTGTTTTAACATTTGAATATATAATTGTATTAAGGATCCTTAAGAGAGAGTCTCGCAAATTTTCAAGGAGAATGGGTCAAAAAGTTGAATTTTAAGTTTTTTTTCGAAGAGAAACGTATGAAATTAAAAAATAATACCCACTGTAATTCTACAGAGAAAGTAGAACAGAACACTAACATTACACTTAATTAATCTGACGTCCATTGGTCATTACTGTAAGTGCAAGAGACATTTTGAAAATCTTACTTTTAATCATAAAAAATAATACAAAATTGTAAATTTTTGAAATTTTTCAAGACTCTTCCCTTAAGGACTTCAAAGCGTAAAAATAAATAAACAACTAAAACCATTTTATTCTACCATTAATATTATAAGTATAATTAAGTATACCGTTACGTCCCATAACTAGATGTTACTAATTTTCCAGCTTATCACTAGTTATATCGCTGGGCTCTGTAAAATCGGGACGAAGCGCAGCACCGTAATGAAAGAGAAGTTAGTTAATAAAATCAGCGAAGAAAGGAGCGCGATGGATCCTCCATGAAACTTCAAAATTCGTGGGCCAACAGCGCGCGGGGCTCGCGAAACTTCCCCCCCGGCACCGCCGCGCCGTTAGCCTCGAAAACGCGCACGCGGGACGGACAGATCGCGACGGCTCGTCCCGATTCATAATCCGGGGCTGGATGATGGAAATTGGATTCGAGTGCAAAGGAGCGCGTGGGGGAGGAGGTCTCCCCTTCGCAGTAACGCAATTAAACTCACCAGTAAATGAAGGACGGCGGCTCAGGTGTCTGCAGCACGATGCAGGTCAGGTTGATGTCACTGCCGCTCTTGATGTACAGCTCCGAGTTTCCCAGAATTTTCGCTTTTGATACTGTAAGAGCGGAGATTTTCATTAGGACGGAGGTCGCGTTGGCGCTTCTTAAATATAAGGCACAGGATCTTTAATTACTCTACCCTTGCGCGCTAATTAGTTTAAGGACAGGTTATTGACGTGGTACTTTTCTTTTTCGCGGAAAAAAGCAGTTGGATCCTTGTACGTTTTTTTTGGAATCTTTTCTTTCGAAAATAGAATATTGGACAAACTAGGTGCGGAAGTAGTGCATAAATATTACTGATGAACTATTGTATTCCAATAGGAAATTTATTACTGACAGATACAAGTAAATTTGAGTTTTTGTATAAAAATTTCCGTTAGATAGAATAATGAAATATAATCGACATGAATTTTTTTCTTTTTTCAATTTAATATTTATTAACAAAGATTTAGCAAGTTAAAATTTGTGACTGACAACGTCGCAACTTTTTAAATTGTTCTTATTGTCGTTAATAATCATTAAATTGGAAAAAGGAAAAATACGAGTCAAATATTTTTCGGTATTCTATTAGACGTAATTCTTAAAATTTGATTTTATTTTTAATGAAACATTCCAATTACTCAAGAATACTTCCAAATTTAGTCAGAACTTATCGATTTGCTATTGAAATCAAGAATAAAGAAGTTCATCATCATCATTTTATAATAATTTTCAGACATTTTTGAACTTCAGTTTATCTTCGTAAAAAGTTTATCAGTAACTTATAATAAGTTTACAGAAATTTTTGAACTTTAGTTTATCATCATAAGGATTCTCAATTTAATTTGTAAAATAATAAAGGAGAAATTTAATTTATAAGAAACTTTACTTTAACATTAACATTAAAATTTCATTTTTTGGATGAAGAGAAAATTTAAATATAAACATAAAATGCAATATAATTATTCAGACATTTTATTTCATGTATAATTAAGTATCTTTTTAAAGCATTGCATTTCAAAGATTTATTTATTTAAATTTAAAATGATGGTTTGAAAGAAAAAAAATAAATATTTAATGAATTAAAAAATTAACGAATTCGAAAGCGCATAAACAGTTTGCTACGGTTTACTCAGCAAACGCAAATGAAACCATAACAACCCTCCATTATTCAAATAACTGCATAATTAAAAGTTTCGCGATTAATATAAAAAAAAACTAGTTGGCATTTAATTTAACTCGTCGCAATAAAATACAACATCCAATACAATTATTTTGACGTTTTGAAAGAAAGTAACAAGTTTCTCTACACTTCAGCCCGTAATAGACATTACTCAAAGTTATTCTCGGTACAATTACAAAAGTCAGGAAGTTGCTAAGACAGCTGAGAAGTGGGCGCAAAATAGTAAGATGTAATTAAAACTTTAGCGGTGCGCATTATCCTTCACCCCTCCGGTAAAAGCGTCACCCGGCTCTAAGTTTAAGATAATAATTGATCAATTTGTAGATTCCCATTCCGACGTGTATATCTTTGGCCTGCGAAAAAAAGGATCGAAAGCCCGCAAAAGTTCGCCAACGTAAACAGGAAAGGATAATCCTCCGGGGGTCGGCCGGAGTTTTCCTATACGCCGCCGCCCCAATATTTACGTACCGACTACGCTCAGCTTGTAGGCCAAACTCATCTTGGGCTCCGTGGAGACTTGGCACTCGTAGACGCCGCTGTCCCGAACTTGGGGCGAGCTGATCTTGAGCGTCCACTCGTCGCTGCCGTCGCTGTGCAGCGACTGGAACCGCTGGTCGTTCGTGTACGTCAGAATGCCGACCGTCAGGATGTGCAGATCGCGCTTCCTTATCCACGACACCTACGGGGGGACAGAAGAACGTACTCTCAGTATATTGGACCAAGTTTTGCCCGGCGAAGTTCAGGCACGCCGTCGACGCTCCGATGATTTTCCGAGGCTGCATGCCTAGCGAATGGTCGAGTGCGAATTGTTTGACGTTCATGCGATTTTAATATTTCAAAATAAAAAAGACTGGCAGTGTACGAATTCGAATGCGAATTTTTTCGCGTGAAAGTGCTTTTAAAGCGCTTTTTTTATTTTTTAGTTAAAAATGCGACTGCTTTCCTTTTTAATTTTTTTAAACGAGCAATTGAAGAGCACAGTTTAATTTTTGCGTTGAAATACGTTAGTTAATGTTTACCGTAAAAGAAGTAAATAAAATATGCAGATTTGCGAAATATTAACTCCACTGGAGTTTTTAATCTTCAATTAAATTATTTAATGCTACTTCGTAATTATACTTCGTAAAGTTAAGTTTTAAGTTAAGTTTCTTGTATTATTTTAATGTAAGGAAAAGTTTATCGTTGAAAGAAGATTTTATTTCAGACAAAAGGCTCATAAATATGTAATAAATTTGTAAATAAATAAAATTAATTTAATTAAATTAATTTAGCCATCAATTTGTAACTTATCGTTACTTTTTTTAATAATTAATTAAATAACCTTACAATCAAATAGTATATATTTGCTTCTGAATACTCCCTCATAAAAAACATCATGTCGACGTACAGTAAATGTCCGCTATAGATCTCTAAACCCAACCCCCACATATCATCTTTCAGATAAAATTTTATCTGCTGCAAGCGGCTCTCCGCCGCTTCAACAATTGATATCGTAGTCCGAAATAAAAAAAAAAAATTGTACAGTTGCACGTCCAATTCCACGAGGGTCGAAAAGACAAGCATCGATCGGCTGCACACAAAAAAAGGGTGGAGGGTGGAGGGGGTCGACAGAGGGTAGAAAAAAAGGCGGGAATACCGCGTCGAATAAAAATGGAAGATCAGCGGATACAATTTTAAAACTCGCTGCTATATACACAGTTGCATTTTTATCGCATTGCGCGAGAAAATTCAATGCGCGCCGCTGTACGGACGGCGTGTTCGGGTTTTCGGGTTTCACCCCGGGGGCGGTCGTAAGGGGGATGGGGAGGTGGGGGGCTGCAGCGCAATCCGGTACTTTTACGATCAGCCGCGTTGCTGGACAATCGCGACAGGCCAACCCAATAAAGTTCCAATAGCCCCGGCGAACGTTTCGGCATTGATTTTACGCGCGCGCACAACCCCACCAGACGTAAGCGCTACCGGCCAGAGCTGCGCTCGCGCCATTTCTGATCGTGCAGTCGTAAGACCGTTAAAATTTTCTCTTTTCACCCTTTTTTTAAACGACTGTTTATTATGTTTGTCGGACATTGCGGTTATCGGATGATTAGCGCGCTGATGATTTATTAAATCTTTTATGCGGCTGATCGCAAACCGACTTGAACTACTTAAACGCATGTCACACAGCGGGCGTAAGGCCATCAAAATTTTCTCTCTCCCTTTTTATGCTATTTTTCTTTCAACATTACTTTTAGTACTTTTGGACGCTCGACGTACTAATGATTTATTCAATTTTTTATGCGGCTGATCGCAAACCGACTTGAACTACTGAAACGCATATTCCTACTAGCCGTGATAACGTCAAAATATTCATTCTGCCACCATTTTTGGCGGACTGTTTATGCTGTTTTTCTTTCAACGTGGCTTTTAAATGCTCGTTGTCCTAACGATTTATTAAAATTTTTATGAGGCCGATTCAAACTGACTTGAACTACTTAAACGTATATCTGATAGCAAGCGTAAAACCGTGACATTTTTCTCCCTCTCCCATTTTTTATTGGTCCGTTTATTCTGTTTGTTTTTGCGGTTTCTGGATACTCGATGAGTTAATGATTTATTAAATATTTTATGTGGCCGCAAACTGACTTGAACTACTTAAACGCACATTTCCCACATCTCCCGGCGAGCGTAAACCCATCAAAATTTTCTCTCTCCTTCTTTATCGTACCGTTTACGCTGCTTGTTTTTGAATGCGGTTTGTGAATACTGGATGAGCTAACGATTTATTAAATATTTTATGTGGCTGAGCGCAAATTGACTTGAACTACTTAAATGTGAATCTGTTGGCGGTTATTTCGAAACGAATACTCTAGTTTTTCCAATAAAATGCTTGAATTGCCACTTATATTTGGACTCTATTTCGAGATACTTTAATAGACTAATAATATTATTCGGAGGAAAGTATATAAGCACTTGATCTTCGAAATTAATTGAGCTCGAATATTGAAATAGTCGAGGAGAAATAAAATCAGGTGATTAATAGATCTCATCATATTAGTACAGGACATTTTACCATTTTATGCTTTTTATATGACAAAAATAAACCTAAATTCTTTTTCTTCATAACAAATAAATTTCATGGATCAAGCTATATAAGTTTTACCATAAAAAAAATTCATGTAAAAGTAGGAATTGTAGAATTTCGAAAACTCACTAATAAAAAATTAACATAATTACAAACAGTGAGAGTTGAAACCCGACTTTTTGGGATGAATATAGGGTAGCCGCGTCGAGGCGAACTGAAATATAAGGTCATTAATTCTTTTACGGAAAAACATTTTTTAAAGATAATGCGTTACTTTATTTGCACTCGTTAATTTCTATTTCGAATTATGTGTCTTGCAACGACTTTCCCTTTCCCTTTCCCATAAACTTTGCACTTTAATCAATTCATCTATTCAATTCATATTTTTCCCCTGTACATTTTTACAGTACAGATTATTGGAAAGAGTGATGCTCTCCAGTATTTCAACTTAAACGATGAATTAACACGCCAAAAAAACGAGCATATCACGCAGTTAAAATCAACAATTCGGCCAAGAAAATATAAATTCAATAAGTGCCCCGTAGCAATCCCGCGTATCCACACGTCCTCTCCCCACCGCCCCTCGTCCCTTCCACCCTCGTCTTCCCTCGGGCCGCAATCGCGGCCCATCTCCCTCGGCCTTTATCGGCCGACCGTGCATTGTCCGAGCCGCGGCTAATGTCGCCGTCTCTATCGCGCGCGGGCGGAGGGGGGGCCTTTTAAACTCCCGATAGCGCGGGCGTGGAAGTTTGATTTATCGCCGATTACGATCCGCGATTGGAAATAGAAACGAGCGGAGGGGGCCGCCGGGCGCCGGCGCTCGATAAGACCGAGATAACGTACGCGCGCGCGGATGAGGGTGAGTGTGCCAAGCCGCGAAATCGCCGGCGGTGGCTTTTACGCACGCCCGGCGCGCCCCGCGTCATTTCCCAGTCGTCGAAACGCCCCCCCCCCTCTGGTCCTATCCCCCCTCTACACCGACGGGCGGCTTCGATCAGCGCGCGATCGACGCGGCGACGATCGCGCCCCCGCAGATATATACGAGGCCGATAATCGCGTCGTGGCGCCCACCGCCGGGCTATGAAATATGCCCGCGCGCCTGTGTATGTACAACCGCGGCCCGTTGTATTTCGCGCCGCGCGAATAAAGATGTCCCGCGCGCGATGCGGAATCAAAGGCCGCTGGGCCATTTTCGTCCTTTGGCTAGGTGACGTTTGTTTATTAGGTAGGAAGTTTGCTCGTGTATTTTCGAAATATTCGAGATGGAAAATTTAATGTGAATATTGTAATAATCAATTATCGTAATACAGTTCTTTGTTGTATTTTAATAAATAAGAAAAAATATTTTAAAATAAGTATTTTACATTTTTGAAAAAAGATTACGACGTAATTGGTTATTTTTTAATACATTTATAATACCTATACTATTCAATATTTTAATGATATTTCAGTAATTGTTTGTCTTTAAAAAACTTTGGTTATTTTTAATCTTGTTTATTGTTCTCAAATTCTATTGCTTTGTGTTTTGTTTCTTTCATCATTAAACTTGAAACAACTCAGCGAATGCTTTTAAAATATCAATATACCTTATTTAATTTAATTATTAATTTAAATTATTATATTATATTTCAAATTCAGAAGTTAATTTATGGAGTTTTCCACGAACATATTAAATTTTTTGAGAATTTCGATTGAATAAATGCTTAAATAAATACATTATATTTATATCCGTGATAACTTTGCAAGTGATTATGGTTTTTATTTTTTCTTTAATCGCATAATTTACCTTTGCTCTTCATTTCGTAACGCTTATAAATACACAGTTAAAGTTTAAATACACATATTTCAAATATCACTCGTTATGAATATATTGACCAATAAACTTGAATCTCTTTACAGAGGCTCATTACGTGGCTTGAAAAATGTAGCACATAAATATGTCAAATGAGTACGATACGGACGTTTAGGAGTTGGAAAGTTTTAAGTAGTTATTAATTGAAGAGGCTTCAGGCTTTTTAATCTGTTATAAAATGCTTTGCAATTTTGTTCATTAAAAATTACCCACTTTAAGTACTGTACTTTTTTTGTGTACTTTTATATGAATCCTTTGAAAAAGAATGTCAATTGTTTTTTGTTTTAAAGTAACAGACGGAAATCAGAAGGAAAAGTAGTATTTTAAATTTTAAATTTATTATCTGTATAAATAATCCATTTTTTATCTAAGTTTTGTTAATTATTATTACAAAACATTAACTTGTTTTGTTATTGCCAAAGAATTGTAAAATGAAAAAACTGAATAACTTTGTTGCAGGCACTTAATCTAGAAATCATTGTACGTTTACTTTCGATTATCGATAAAAACAGAAGCTGGAAAGCACTTTCGGGTTTGCTTGGAAATCGTTTATCGTAAAAATAAAGAGGGATGCCAGCAAGCGAGGAAAAATCATTACTATATATAATTACTTCCGTGATAGATTACATCGAACTAAAACAGTAAAGAAAATATTTCGTTTTAAATATTGACTCAATTCTAAAGTATACATTTACCGATTAAACATAAACAACGAATTATTATTAAAATGAGAATTTAATAAAACGTATTTTATGATGCAATATATGTGGAAAATTTTATCGTTTCAAAATTAAAGAAAATTATTTATAAAATTACTGTTACCCTCTTCGATTATCGTTTCGTCGAATCCGCGTGAATTGCGATTTAAATTAAATACCGAATTGCAGGTGCAATTACTCCCGCCGCCAACCGACCTCATCGGCATTAAACCGAAATCAAATGCTTCTTAAAAGTCGTAAACGGTTTTACAGCGGCGAGGCCGTTCACGGTCGGAGTACACGAGACTCCCCGGAAGCGCTGCCCTTTTCGTTAACTTTATCAACGATCCGACAATATCGCGCGGCGTGAAACATCTCCCCCTTCCGACGCCACGGCCTCGCTCTCCTCGCGCGAGATCGATACTGGCAGCTTCATTACAAAAAATTTCGATTTAAATTTCCCCGGGTTCGGCGTTAGCGTCACGCAACGCCGGCGAGATAACTCGGGATGCGCGCTGACGCACTTTTTTCATGGCCTGGGGAAATTTTTTATACGCGTCTTGTTATTTACCTTCGAGCATATTGCTTTGCTATGGTTGACGAAGTAATTAAAATAAACAAGATATTTTTTGCTTTTTGTTTATGGCATAAAAATTTGAATTGCTTGTAATTGGATTTAGAATTACTTGCCTGAGACATTTTGTGAAAAAGTGTAATATTTTTCTTGTAAAATGAGTGAATAAAAATAAGTCGGTATTTGTAATTTATAAGTTACTTCTATTGTGAAGTAAATTAAGTTTTATTTTTATAAAAATATGTATTCTCCCGAAAATACTATAGTTTTGATGTTAAAAAATATCCACGGAGATTACTTGAAAAATATTCCACTTTTTCAGAGAATCATCTAATTGTTAATTTTTATTAAGTGTTACAAATTTTCTACGAAGCAAATAATGAAGTGTTACTATCAATTCTGGATTTGTTAAATAATTAATGTTAAATTTTGCAATAAATTTGTTGATCATTAAATTACGAATAAATCGAGTCAGTACACAATCAGTATACTTATGAGTAGTTTATGAAGAGAACATTTATTAATTTGAATTACTAAATCGCAAATATTTAATTAAGAATAATATAACAGTACACAAAAAGGGCTAATATGATTCAAATTAATAACAGATATTTTGCCCAAAATAGAATGCAAATTTTTTCTAAAGTAACTTGTGAAAAATCACTATAAAACAAAACCAAATTCCTCGCTTTTTTAAATCAAATACTCATTCCTCGTCTTTCCGACTCTTCTCCTCACATTTCCCTCACAAGCTGTACAGAGATCACCGAGTAATATTCCGGGATATCCGTGAACCTCCGAGACCCCTACGTCCGCTATTGCCACGCGGACGTACGTTCGCACACATACCCGAGAAATTGAAAATAAAAAAAATATCATTGTCGCACATGCAACGAGAAAATTTGAAAAAAAAAGGAAAGAGTACAGTTCGCTGTGAAACTCACCGCTCGGTCGCCGAGGTTGCGGACCCGACAGTGCAGGTAGGCCGACTGGCCGACGGTCGTCGTCGTCTCGCGCCTCGTCGCGTTGTCGAAGTACGGCTGGCTGAACGGCTGCTCCCAGAAGGATGACGGATGATGCTCCACGACCGCCGAGCCGCCGCTGCCGCTCTTCGCCGCGCACTCTGCAACAGTCGGGCCGAGCCCAGCATGTAACTTCGTGTGCCGGATAAAAGGCGTCGGCGCGCAAATTGCTTAGCACTTTGCCGGGGAATTCCGGACGCCGCGGCGGCCCGGGTGATTTATGTCTCTTTCGTGATTACTTTGTTTTCTAATTTGAGACTGTCTACCGGATGCCAGTCGATAATCACCTTGGGTAATAGTATTGTAATTTCTTTAATACAGTGCTGCTTTTTATTGATTGGAGGGTTATTTGTAACTGATTTTGCGATCCCTTTTTAAGCGATTTATAAGTCCGTGATCGTAATAATCGATGTTTCAAAATTTTATTATTGATTTTTTGCAATAAGTGTGTATACACTGCAAAATAAGTGAATATTCACTTAATAAATAGTACAATCAAATTCACTTACATCCTGCAATGAATATTCACTTATTTTGCAGTGTATATACACTTATTCAAAACAGTTGCGGACTTAAGTCCGCAGCGGTTGTAATTACGGCAGAATCAAATTTAGAGAGTAGGAAGTCAGCTAAGTGTAAGATCGTTAGTGACTGAAAATAATTAAACTGTAGTTGTAGTTTTTGCATTTGAAGAAACAAAAAACAATAAAATCTTACGTTGTTCTATTTGTACTATTAAATCACTGTAAAGGCATTTTATTTATTTTATATTGATGTAATTTTAATTTACAAGAGAATGAGAAAAATTCATAAAATAAAGCTGGTGATGAATTCAGATTCGTAAGCTTATAAGTGTCATCAGAAGATCGATTTCACGGGTAACTGGCGCGTCGACTTATTCCGACAATGACAAATGCGTGGAACCTGATCGATAAGAGGCTGGTGTATCCTCCATCACTGGACTTGTGAATATTCGCCGAGACATGTGTCAACCCGCAAAGTCGCTTCTTCCTACCACTTATTTATTTTTATTTTCGTCACTTTTAGACTTTTTAAAATAAAGTAGATGAAAATCCACTTTGAAACTGATAAACAAAATAGATGTAACAATCTTTGGAAATTATTTCTCTAGTTTATTAATAAATTACTCATGCATTGTATGTACAACGTGCAAAGAAATAATTTATTTAAATTCTTTATATTCAGTTGTAAAAAAATGTCAATTTTCATTGAGACAGAAATTCTGTAATAAAATGATAAACGCTTGAAAATGAAGAAAGAAATATATTCTTTAACTGAGAAATATTACTGAGAAATAAGCTGACATTTAATCTTGAAAAAATCCCTTTTCTTACCAAACATTTTCTGAAATAGTCTATGCAACTCTTTTTTTCTCCGCTAATAACAAAAATTCTTTTGGGCATGAAACTGTGTCTACAAAGGATGTATTCGACCGACTTTTAATCATGTTTTCATTGTTACGTGTTATTCAGTGCTGTAATCTTCTAGAACCATAAAATTGAAAATATATAATCTTCTTCCGGAGTATTAGCAGGATATATTAAGCTGATAATTATTATGGAAAATCAGCATAGGAAATAACTATGAATTCCAGGGCACCGTATATATAATCTCCATTCCCGCTTAATGCTTACGCATCGAGTATAGAAACAGCGCGAATCTCATTTCACGGAGTGCAGCGGAAAACGACGCCGATTCCGGGGCAATCGGGCCACTCTGCGCGCAATATTAGCAAATAAGAGAGTCCGCCGGGCGATTTCACGTGGCGGAAGCTTACGCCCCGACGCGCAAACGTCGGCAAATCATCCGGCGGGGCATTAAATCCTAATTACACGCTGATCCGGACCCTTTCGGCCGGCGCGAGTCCGTCCGGGCCGATACCCCGGCCTGCCGCCGCGAAATCGGTTTCACGCTGTCAGCGATAGATTCAGCCCGCGGGAACACGAGTAACATTAGGGAAATGAGATGTGCGCGCGTGTGCCCAGCGAGTTGTGCCGCGAGCCCCCCTCCCCTCTCCCGCCGCGAAAATTTACGCGGGCGCGCCAATTGGGGACGTGACGTGCCTTCTGGATTTTGCGCGACGGTCCCAGATTCCCCGCGCGCTAGATCGCCCGGCGATTAGCGAAATTGACAGGATCGATCGCGACGGACGTGCCCGCGGTAATAAAGTCAACGCGCCGTGGACGCTGTTTTGCTCGCTGTTTACTTAAATGACGCGAGCCCGGCTGATTGACCGAAACGCTGATCGTCCCTGCTCGCCGTTTTCATAAAACTTCCCGACGCTCGATCCGGGACTGGCCAGCGCCGATCGAATTTAATCCGGCGGCTCTGCTCGAAATTACTTTGTCGGGAAATTTTATTTCGCAAAAGTGTATAATGGGCGGGCTGTTATAGTTGGCGCTTTAGCGTTCGGTGGTAACTCATGTCGTGGATCGCGGAACAATTAGATCTCCATAAATGAATAGCCTTTAGGAAGAGTACAAATTTATAGCCTTAAACTTAAGCCAAGTTTCTTAGGCCGATCCGTTATGAAGGAACTTATGAGGGAGTGCCTCGCCATAATGAGCTAAAGTTCGCATTCGCCGGCGATATTCAGACTCCCGCTAAATTAGCCCGGCGTCCTCAAAAGCTTTCAAACGTTAAAAAATGTGACCGTACCTCGAGTATTTATTTCGTTACAGAATTACAAACTTTCCGGGCGTAGCAATTTATATTCCGAACTCTACTCCCGTTACTGCGATGGCTAGCAAAGTTTTTCAGTATTTCATCACTCGGAAAAAAGAGAAATAGCTTTTTGATCGATAATTAGTAAAAGATTATTTGATTAATGTTTGAAAACTGATAGTTGCACAGTTAGAGGCTTTACGTTTGCTAAATAAATCAGTTTGTGCCGTTATTCTCGATTAAGAGGGTGAAATATTGATGAATCAATGAAACAAAGGCAATAAATAGAAAAAAGCAAATTAAGTTCAAATATAAAAATTTATTTAATTTATATGTTTTTCATAGTATTTTTAGCCACAAGGTCGTAATATGCGATTGTGTGGTTATAATGAAATAAGCAGTACAAGTCAGGAGTAGTCAGGCTATACATAAGTACTGGAGAAGTCCATTAAAACTACAGTTTAAATAATATTATTTTCTATTTTAATTGCAAATAAAAAATTCTGTTGAATTTTAGACGATACGGATCGAAGCGGAGAGTAAGTAGTACGCGAAATAAGTAGTACAACTCAGTAATAGACAGACAAGTACTAGGGAAGTCCATTAAAACTGTAGCGTAAAAAGTATTATTTTTTAATTTAAATTATAAATAAAAACTCCTACTGAATTTTAGAGAATACGGATCTGAACAAAATATAATAAGTGAAATAAGTAGCGCAACTCAGCAATAGTCAGACTATGTTGATGTTGGGTATAAGATCATTAAAACTATAGTTTAAATAATATTATTTTCTAATTTAATTGCAATGAAAAAAACCTATTGAATTTTAGAGGATACAGATCAGACCGAGTGTAATACGTGATGTAAGTAGTATAACTCTGGAATAGTCAGACATTGCACTATTCGTCTTATAATTAAGGAATAAATTCACTAAAACTAATGTAATTATTTCCTAATTTAATTGCAAACAACAAATACTACTAAATTTTAGAGGATGCGGATCGACACGGAGTATAATTCGTGAAAATAAGTAGTACAACTCCGGATTAGAGAATTTGGATTGGACAATCTCCATCTCCAAAATTATAGAAAGGACTTTTTTTTCAGCAAGTATCATCATAAATTGATTTTTTAAGTATCGATATCTATAATCAACTACGGCTTGTGCCAGAAACGTTTAAATTACCAAAGTGAAATGGAAGAAAATCGTAAAGCAGGATATAACTTAACAAGAGCGATCATCGAACTTTCCGAGCTCTACTCAGTGGGAAAATTGATTCGGACGCTCCGGGTAGTTTGGCCGAAACCGCGTCAACTTGCGAACGGGGCAAAAGTTACATTTGCCGGGGCCCGAAATTCCGCAGGACGACTTGGAGAATGAGTCGCTAATAAGAACCGGCTATGTCGCGTTACGCTCTCGGCCGGGTCTAACATTGATTAGAGAACGAGGGAGTTTGAGGGACGAGTTCGTTAAAGCCCGCCTGCTCCATTTTGGGGATCCGATTGGGTTATGGGTCTTTCCGGTGAACCGTAAGTGCTTTTCGTATTTTATTTATCTTTCGAATTTTTCCCGTATCTCTTTGGTGCGCTGCGTGTGTAATATTTTTAATCTTTCTAATTTTGAGACTGGTGAAGTTTTCTGCGAACATTTTATTTTAAAACTATTTCGAGTTGATTAAATTACTTTACTTTTGTAGGTAAATTGTTTCTTCTCAAAAATGTTATTTAGTAACTTATGAAACAGTTTAAATTGCGTTACATTTTGTATACTGTTTTAGTTAATTAACATTGTATTGCTGTTAGCTTGTTGATTGAGTTTATTGAAAATCGATATTTTGGAAGTAAAATTTTACTCATCAACTGTCTTCACAGCACCGTTTAATTAATATAGGCTTCCAAAATGAAAATTAATCTTCCAAGTAAAATTTAATAATTAATAAACGCACCACTTTATAGCTTATATTATTAAAAAATTGTGCATTTTGTTCTCTAAGGTTGCTCTATAATAAAGTAAAATATTAGCCATGCTGATGTTTCTACGTATTTTAATAACATTTTATGAAAAGTTTGATCATTTAGTGAGAACGTCAAGCGTTATGAAACGAGCTTTTAATATTCTAAAGTCAAATAAGCTAATTATTATCATTATAAATATGATGAGAAAATAGCATTTCGCAGAATCGTTATGAATAATACGAAATGCAGTTACGCTTAATAAAATTGCTAATGTTTTGTTAATTAAATAACTAAATGTTGGGGAATCTTTGGTATCTCTTATTCAAGTTATGTTATGAAATAATTTAGGAAAGGAAAATAAGTACAGTATAAATCTAAATTTATATTTAAATTTAAATTAATATTTAAGAATAATTAAGCTAAAAATTTAACCACACTCATATCAATTGTACAATTTATCCTATTTCAATCATTTATTTAAATTCAAAGTGTGCAGATCTTCACTGCAATTAAAACTTAAAAAAGATCGAAAAAAACCTTAAACATATTATGTATTCAACGTCTAATGAAAAGCAAGTTAGACGCTAATTTATAATCTCTCTCGAATAAAAGCTAACTCTCGAATAACAGCTATTTAATATTTTGAATGTTTTAATCATTCTATTATTATTTAATTATCTCGACTAGTTCCTGGTCTCCTTCGCATTAACCGTATCGTTTCCAAGTGTACTCTCGTGTTTTTGTTGACGAGATACTCGCTCTCTCTCTCATTTCCGAAAGTAAGACATTCTACCCACTCGCGTGTCGGTCTCGTTAAATTATCGCGTTCTTTCGCGATCTTACCGACGTGCCCCGGCATTGAAGGGCCACAAAGCGGAAGTGTCGCGCGGAGGTTCCGTGTCTTTATGTAAATCCACGGGAAACGCTTCTTCCTCGGCGGTTATATTTTTCAACGACGACACGGCGGTGCTCCAGCTGCCAATTGAATTTCAAAAGACGCAGGCCGAAGGTGCGCTGTATGCACGGCGGAAGAAGAAGGACAGAGAGAGAAACTGCACGGTGCCCCCGCGGAATACGGGACGTTAGAGTCCTTAATTAATTTTTCCCTGGTTGTCATCTTTAGTTTCTTTTATTCTCTGCTTGCACAGATGCAACTCGATTACGCTCGGTGTCGTCAGGCAAATTTTCCGGGGTGTTTTTGTTACCGAGTCATGCGAATTGGTATTCATCGTTGTTTTACAAAGGTTTTACATATAATAAAGAGAATAAAGTGAAAAAGATTTTTCAACATTTTTAAATTGACGTAAAATTTATTTTCTTCAGCACATTGCAATTAATCTTCAGTACCGTGACTTTAAATTTATCATTGAATAAATTCTTCAGTTATTTTTTTTTTAAAAAGAATATTAAACTATCGAAATTTCCAGTATTGTTGTTTTTAAATGAATATACAATTTTGTTTTCAGAAAAGATGAAAAATTTTTACTTTCATATTTTTTTAAAACGCAGGCGAGAACTTGAATATACAGTGAATTTATTTTCGGAAACGGGCTAGATTTTGTTTTTGCAATTTTGTAAATTAAAAAATGATGATTCAACTGAACGAAATGGAATCCAAGGTATTCATTCCTTAGTTTCCGTTGCTGCTACACCGAGAAAGATGAAAATTTAATTAAGAAAAAAGTTTAAAGACTTCGGTCAGTACCACGAGTGAAGGTAAAAGAAGTTTACGCGATGCACCAACGCGTTCATCGAATATTTTTTTCTTCGCAGTCGGGAAGCTTACCACGTAGATGCTTTCAATGTGCACGTTGCAAAAGCGAGGTTTTCCCAGTCTGTTTTCTACGTCTGAAAGAATCTCACTAATTTGTTCCTTCGTTAAGTTTTTCTTTCATGTTTCATCCGTTTGTCTGATTCTGCACGCATAATGTGCTAATTTATTTAATTTCTATAAATTATGAAATATTATTATTTTGGTAGTAATACCGACATTTTTAATGACCTACAAACTAGATTATGATTAATAATAATGCAAATTAAAAGAAGCCATTAAGTAGTACTTTTTTTAAGTAAGAAGTAAATGAAATATTTAAATTGTTTAACATAGCTAGAGAATGACCGTGTAATAGAGTTATTATTAATGCACTCTTTCTCGACATTTTATCTAAAAAAGATACCCATTTTTCTTAGTCATTAAAGAGTCTGAACAAGTTTCGAATAATCATTACATTTATAGGATTAAAATGTGGCCAGTAAAACTAGCCTTTATCTGACCAATGACTACAAATACTGGTAATTTTATACTAATAAAATATTTAAAATTTTCATGCGAATACAATCAATATACTACCGCAATTCTCCCCCTCTTAAAGATCCTCCTTCTCCCCCACAGCTGCAATCAGCACAAAGCACTGTAAGATTTAAAAACTCAACACTCAAAAAAGTTGCGGAATCGTTTAAAAACCGGAGAGTATCGAGCAGGCAGCCGCTTGTAACCCGGGCGCTAGGAGGACAATCAGTGCCAGCAAAAAAAATGAGAGAGTCAGGTCTGGCGTACAGCGGCACAAAGGCCAAAAATAGCGCAAGCCACAGCGGGGCTGTTATCATTGGCTCCGTGTGCGAGGGGGGCGCGATACCGGGCGCATCGCGCGCGGGGGGGCAGGGCATACGTCAGCCCCGGCCACTTTCGCGCCAAAAAAAAGCCTCCCTCCTGAGGGAGAGCTTTCGCAAATCGGCCATTCGGGCGCGGATCGATGCCCGTGAGTGATATAAGTCGATTCGCAAAAGTTCTCGGCGGCGCGCGACTCATTGATAAGGCGGGGGGCGGCGGCATAATGCGACAAAGATTACATCGCTGCCGGGGGACGGGTGGAGCAGAAAAGTAGAGGCGGCATACGTCGCGGGGAGGTGGGGAGGGTGTGCGACCGAGAGCCTCGCGCGTAATCGTGATCGATGTCATCGTAAATTCCGAGGCCGGAGGGCCGCCCCCCTCCGGCTATTCACTCGCTCTGGCGCGCGCATCCGTCGCGTGTCTCCGCATTTATCAGCGATTTGAGAAAAGTCACGCGGCTCTTCCCCGCTCACGTGCCGCGCTTCTTTCTTCTTCCTCTTTTTCCTTTTTTTTTCTTTTTTTTTTTTGATACTCTCCCGGGCGATTCGTGACACACTTACGCGGGTGGGGGAGCCGTCTGCGCTAATAAATAAATCTCGGCGTTTCTCTTGCGCGGGAGAATCTTTCGAGGTCCCGGGGAAGGGCTGCGTTTACAAGATCGTCGACGGGGGAGGGCGGGGGTGAGAGGAATGAAAGTTTCATGGAAAACGGAATGGAACGGAGCGCGAGGCGCGATAATGGAGGAGGCGATGATGGCGATACATACGGCATGAAACGCTCCGAGACGAGCTTGAATGATTAATGGCGCTGGAATATTTATGTGCGTGCGAGATAATAAAGTGCTTGAGAGGCGAGCCGGGGATTGTGCGGACCATTTTGAAGGTTGAATTGGATCGGGAAGTGGTAAGTTCTGTAGTATTAAATTATTGCCCCGTGAGCGAGTATAATCGTGCTTCCTGTACAAATAGAAAAATTAGTAATGGTCAGGCTGGAGATCATCATCATTCGAAAGATTGCTCGGTAAATTTGTTTTAAGTATTGATCATCTCGTACAGTAAACGTGACCTATTTAGTAGCATAAAAAATAAATCATTAATTATCTTACTCATTAATGAAATTAATTATCTACTTTTACGAAAAAATGATTACATCTTAACTATCACGTTTTTTTTCCTCGAGATATTAATAATTAAATAAATTCATAATTCATTCCGTTACACGAAAGTTTGCACTCGTTGTGTATACACCGTCGCTAAAGGAACTTCCTCGAATCCGGCCCGTTTATTCGCTCTCAATATTCAATTCCAGTCGAACCATTTGCACTCGTCCGACCAAAAGTTTTTCCTGCCGCGCGGAGAAACGCAGCAAATTCAGCCAATCACCGCGGCAGCTCGCGGCAAAGCTGCTGGTATTTTTCGACCGCGGCGCGCTGCGGTATTTTCGACAAATATCACGTTGGCGCTTCGATTCTATCCCTTTACTTTCTTTTTTTTTCCTTTTTTTTCAACGGAGTTGGCCCCTCGAACTTGATTCAGCGCTGGGAGTTTCACGCTCCGAGGCCTCGGAGAGTCGGTGTAACACCTCGGCACTGACGGATCAAAAAAAAAAAGAGAAGGGAAAAAAGGGAACGGGAAGCGAGGTGAAAAAGGAGGAGAGTAAGGATATACCGGCGGCGGTTCGCGTGGGAGGCGAGGTGGCGCCAATCACCGGGGCCTTTTTATTTCCCTTTTTCGTTCCTCCGCTTCTTTTCAGCACTTTTTGCCCGCGCGCGCGCCTCGCCTCGCGCATTCTTCTTTTTCCCCCCTCCCACCCCTGTCCCGCCTTCCCGCGGCGTCTTAAGCCCTTACCTTCGTTTATCTCTTTCACCCATAATCTTTCTATTTTTCTCGCACTTCGGATAGCGACGACGGCAGCGGCGGCTATAAGAAGACCGGCTGGAGAACGAGGAAACTTTTCCAATTTCTTCTCCCAATTCAAACATCTAGTAAACATTGTAGCGTCTCAGTTCGCGGGGTCTTGCGAGGCGCAAGATAGATGGGGAAATGAAGCGTACCCGCGCTTATTGGAGGAATGAAGGACGCTACGTCGCAGGATAAGGACTCAATCTACGGTGGGAATGTACAACGGAAATTCGACGACCAATGGTTATAATGATTTATGAACTTTACCGCATTACTACATTCCATTCGAGTCTTCAGGTCGAGTGATTGATAAAATAAGTAAGTACTGAGGAGAGACTTTTCGAACCGAGATATTTTTTTAGCTTGATATTGGATTTCATATAAGTTCACTAAAACTATAGTTTAAATAACATTACCTTATTTAATTGCAAACAAAATAATCTTTTGAAATTTAGACGATGCAGATCGGAACGAAGTATTACTACGCGTATAATGAAATAAGTAGTACAAGTCAGGAATAGTCAGACTGTATGTAAGTACTGGATAAGTCCATTAAAACTACAGTTTAAATAACATTATTTTCTATGTTAATTGTAAGCAAAAAAATTCTGTTGAATTTTAGACGATACGGATCGAAAAAGAGTGTAGTACGCGAAATAAGTAGTACAACTCAGTAATAGACAGACAATAAGTAAGTACTAGGGAAGTCCATTGAAACTGTAGCTTAAATAGCATTATTTTCTAATTTAATTTATAAATAAAAACTCCTATTGAATTTTAGTGCAACTCAGCAATAGTCAGGCAATAATAAGAAGTAGGCAAGAGACTTTTCGAGCCGAGATATTTTTTTGTAGGTTGATGTTGGATATAAGATCATTAAAACTATAGTTTAAATAACATTATTTTCTAATTTAATTGCAATAAAAAAGAATCCTATTGAATTTTAGAGGCTACAGATCAGACCGAGTGTAATACGTGATGTAAGTAGTATAACTCTGGAATAGTCAGACATTGCACTATTCGTCGTATAAGAAAGGAATAAATTCATTAAAACTGAAGTTTGAATGTAATTATTTCCTAATTTAACTGCAAACAATAAATACTACTAAATTTTAGAGTATACGGATCGACACGGAGTATAATTCGTGAAAATAAGTAGTACAACTCCGGATTAGTCAGACAATGCACTATTCATCGCATAATACAGGAATATCGTACAATTACATTTATTATTTTACTTATTTCGTTATCTACGAATAAAAATATAAACGAAATCACAACCGAATCGTTATTCAATTAATTCCACTTTAAAAACCAATCGAAGGCCAGCATCCCTCATTACTTTCGCAATATCAGATTCCACCATTATACACGTGAAAATCGAAGAATAATCTGATCTTCGCGAACGCAACGTACGAGGGTTGCCGAGCATCGGGGAGAGGGCAGGGAATTTGTTTAACTTCAATCTAAATTACGATCGACTATCCGCGAGCGCCGCGCACATAATCGAAGCGCGAGTTCGCGCGCGAATTCCCGGCCGGCCGCAAAAGCCGCAGTGGCCGGAGGGACGCCGCGGGGTCGGCGGAGGGGGAGAAAGCTCCATTCCTCTCCCTCGACTTACCCGGCGGGCCACGAAGAAACGAGCGGCTCCGTGCCCGAATCTATCGGCTCGGATGATATATAATTTCGAGTAGCCGAAATTCGCATTCCGATGTTATTAACGAGCGAGCGGTCCGCTGGAATTTCTCGGCCGCGACGTTATGACAATGACGAATCGCCGGCGAGCTCACCCATTCTATCTCTCCCTCTCTCTTTCTCTTTCTCTCTCTCTGTCTCTTCGTTTCGGCGAAGAAGGGGGTGGCGGATTAAGCGGGCGACGAGGGATATAACCGGCGCGCCCGGGCTTACGCGTCCTCCGTCAATCGGGTTATTGTGCTCTCTCGGGCTCGCTCGCTTTTTATCTTCGCCGCGCGGCTGGGGTTATTAATGAGCGAGACAAAGGGAATCGCTCGATCGACGGGGAACTTAATGCGCGGGCGCGCGCGCAAAAATATCGCCGGCTATTTGTTTGGGGAGGCCGCGCGCGCGCGCTTACGGGGCGAGGATGAGAGAGTTCGCAAATTGTTTTCCCCGATAAGCCGCCCGAGTTTCGGATGGCCTAATCGGCATTCAAGCGGGAGGAAAGTTTAAAGATTTATTCCGCGCTGTGTTTTTTTTTTGTTTTTGTTTACAATGGGCTTCGTAATACAAGCACCTTCCGGAGCGCCGCTACGGTTTTACTGCGATCCCCCGACGAACTGGCGCTGGATTAATTGATATGAATATTTATTTGAAGCGGAGAATTTTAAATCCCCACCGTAGAGATGAAGAGAGCCTTGCTTTTCCTCGAACGTTTGATTAAATTTGTTATTCCATGCGGAAGAGTATCCTAAGCAGCACTTAACGTTTTATAACGTTATTAAGTTATCTTTTTATTATTCAAAATATTCTTTTAGCGGCATTTTAAAATGGTTAAAAAACTAAGATACGTTATTTAAATCATTTTCATAAAACGTGGCTTAATCGTTTTATAATTATATTTGATAAGATCAACCACTGATATTTTATATAAGTTACAGTAGATAAATCTGAATGTGAAAATGAAAACGTTATATGCTGTTAGCGAATTTACTTTCTGCCCATTGTTTTATTCTACGTTTGATCAAACAATGCAAACGTTAGACGTACATATGATTTTTAAATTTCAACGAGAAACATCGAAAGCTAAAAAGAAAAGTCTGTTTGACCCGCAATCATAATAACGGTTTATCTTATCAAACGTCACTCAATACATAAATGCATTTTCATAAAACAGTGCCGCCTCGAGTGCTCCATTTATCGAGCCGCGCTAAAACAAAGTCATCCAGGTAGCGGGGTGCTTAAAAACGGAAAATCGCCCTTTAAACGAGGCGATCCATTAATCTTTCTCGTCGCTTTTCAGGATCTCCCGGGCCGCGCGTCGCGCCGTAATCCTTTGATCGAGGCGCATATACCTGGCACGCGACTGCAACTTTTTTTTTTACCTGCCGATAAATTTTTATGGGGGAGCCTCGCTCGCACGCCAGCGGGGTAGCGCATCCGCTGCGCGTCCAACCCTCCCTCTCTCTCTCTATCTTCCGCCGTCCGCAAAAGAGCAATTTCGAGGCTGATGCGCGCCCGTTAAAAAGCACGGGGCTGCTCCTCGGGCGCGCGGGGAAAAAGCCGCCCGCTAAGTGGCTAGTTCCTCGTGCTCGGCCCTTCCTCGCTTTTTCCGACGACGACCCCGTCGATTACGCGACGATGTCGTTTTGCCGCCGCGAACGCGGAAGTGTCGGCTGGCGTGCGCGCTGTTACTTTGAATATTGAGTATTGACTGGGTCCGAAATTATGCGGGCGCGCCGCCCCCTTTCCGCGCTGCTCATGCGGCAAACGGGGATCGCGAGTAGCACTTTTACCAATCACCTGGGAAATTTGCGACCGTTTCTTTGCATAAGCTACTTTTTTAGGTCTTGTCAGAAATCTATGATGATTTTTTTTTCTTTACAGTTTTGAAGTTACTGGACAGTGTGTTATTTGCGAGAGAAAATTGATGAGGAAGGCAAAATTGTATTTCCTGGATACACTTTTCTTTTTGCAATGTTTTATTTATGTGCATTTGTTAGTAATACGATTGAATTTACGAATTATGAATTAAGGAAGTGAAGACAGACTTAACGTTACGGTTAGAATTAAATTTTAAAGTAATTATTAATTAAAAAATTATTTAAAAGTAAAATTAAGAAATTTTAATTCTGTATAACAAGATTTTAGTAAATTAATTAAATGCGTGTTAAAAAAAAAACTCCATTAGGTATGATCGTCAAATGAAGCATTGAGAGCAAGTTTCGAGACTTGGCTGAGGATAATTTAAACCGGATTAAAATTTCAGCAAGATTAAACATTCAGTAAGATAATTACGACCGCGTAAAACTTTGGTAAAGTCAAAGTGTCAGTCCATCACTGGTCACGTTCGAGGAGCGAACTGTGGTTTCATGGAGAGAGTCTGGGTGTCTTGAAAGTGATAAATATATAATAATTATTTAAATTAAAAATGCATCTGAAGCAAAGGCAACCTTTACGCTTTAATGACAAATCCTACACTAGGGTGACTAAAAAAACGCACCTAATGTTATTTGCATGTATTTCTTTCTGTCCCAAAGTATTTATCTGTTGCAAGTATAAATAGTGAATAAAACAGTTAAATAAGCACCTTGCAATTATTTATTGATTGAAGGATAAATTCCAATGTTTTTTTTTAAATTAAAGTCGAATTTATTTTCGAATCTACTTTATGCAGTACGATTTTAGTTGAGGTACAGGGGAATTCAATTAAATTTTAATTCTGACTTGTATTTCATTTTGATATAACTCTTGAATAAATCTTAATTAAAATCAGACATACACACACATTTTATTTACGAGTAAACGAAACATTCGTATTTCATGCTTAGTGAAACATTCTATAAAAAATTAAAGCAAATATGAAATATATAAATTACTTTAATTTTTTTCGCAAAGCTTATTATTTAACTTTGGTGATAAATCATTCATGCATATTCAATCTTTATTAATGTTTATTTAATTTGTGAGTGGTTATGGCTCTAAAATTATGGCAAATTAATAATATGAGATACTTCCTGCAAAAAAATTCCCCGTAAATTGGCCAGAATATACACATTCTGGCCAATTTGTGGTTGTTTCTTTAAGGGGTATTTTAAGAATATATTTAAAAAATTGCAATAGCACATGTTAGTGAAATAATGCACCGAACGTAATACATTCTATTACAAATTTTAGAAAAAAACTACCAGTAAATCAGGAAAGTTTTTATTCCAAGACTACATACTATTATGTGGGAAACAAGTATCCTTTATCAAACGAACAAGGTTTTTATCGTAAAAAAGTGTTCCCTAATAAATTAACGCGCAAGAACGAAGGAGCGGTTGAATCAGTGTAGTACATTCCCGTAGGCTTTGGAATCCGTCGTTTATTAGAGATCCACGCTTCGGTTGTTTCGATACGTTGTTGGCACCGCCACCGCGGCTTATCCATCTGGAGGTGTAAAATTTTACAAAACGCGTCGCGTGCCCCGGGCCATTAGTCCGGCCGCGGCACGAGAGACTCTCGTTACGACGAGTCGATGCCGATTTTATCGGCCCCGACCCCCGCGACGCGCGGGGGAACACCGAAAAATGTCCGGCCGATCATTTCCAGCGACCCCGAAACGTCAGCGGCGGATTGAGTCAAGAGCCGAGGGGCGAACCTCGCTTTTTTTTTTCCTTCTCCGGCCCCTCCGTCGACGCACCGTGCCGGTGTTCCCTTTTTTTTCGCCGCACTCCTCCAGTCTCGGCGCGAGGCGTGAATTTTACAAATGTACTTGCGCCGGATCGCGTTCCGCACATTCGCCGGGGGCTTTATATATAGCGTCGCGCTTTATCATTGGTCGACACACGATTTACGCGCTCCTTCGCGTCCTGCGGCAAACAATTTATTGGAGGAATTTTCATACTTTTTGGCGCCCCGCGAAGCCCCTTTCTCCGATATCTTTTATCAAGAGAGTCTTTTCACACTGTCTAAAATGCGCGTTGTGGATATATACTTGCTCCACTTGATTTACGCTTTTCACTTTTTTTCTTTTCGCGCGATTATTGGTTTACTGTTTGTTATTGTAAGATGCATTTGAGAATTTTTTGTAACAATTTTCTCGTAAAAATTGCGTGCAACCAGGTGATCATGCACAGGATGGTTTGCGATACTGGGAATGTTTGCGAGAAAATCACTGTTATTTTTATCTGGGTATATATTTTTACAGAGCTTTTCATATCCAAGATAAATATAACAATTACAATGATTTCCTGACAAACAGTACGAATGTTGCAAAACATTCCACGATTACGATCTTTCATATATATAATTTTTGCAGCGAGTTTTATCGCAATTTCTACGAGAATTTCTCTACAAGAATTTATTTCACTTAATTATAACATCTATGGAGAAATATTATATTTATGATTTTTTGCGAACGATTTTCAGTATCGTAATTTTCGAATGTTACATTGTAAAGAAAAATTATTATTTCATAAATAATTTGTTTAGTAAATTATATTAAAATTGTAATTCGATATTACTGAAAAGATAATATCTTTGAATATCTACCATGAGTTACATAAATCAATACAACAAGCTTATGCAGCATATTGTTATCAAAACATGGTACAATTCACAAAATAACAAGAGATAATCAGAATCGATATGAAAGAGTAAATAATATATTTAAAACGAGTAAACAAATATTTTAAATATAACACGGAGTTAATAATGTTGTGAAAATTTCCTGTTCTGTTAATAAAACTTTCAATGTAGTATCATAATCATACAACGAAATTTTTAACTTTGTCCATTATAATCCACAAATTTTGTGGATGATTATGTACATAATTCTTAACAAACGTTATAGAGTTATTTTTTATTATTGAGTTCTGCTCAATTGCATTATCTAAAACACTTTTTTCTGTCCACTTGTCACAGATAATTTTTTACTTAAGAAGAATTTTAGAAAATGAAAAGCCCACCGAATTATATTAATCAAATTACACTGCAAAATCATCATTGTCACACGTAAATCAAATTATCATTCTTCTTATCATATCACAGAAAAAGCCTTTCACGAGGGCCGAATTAGAGCACCTCGATTCGATCAATTCATTACCGAAACTTCATTAGGATTTAAACTAAAAGTGACGCTCACCAGAAAAGTCTCTCGGCTCCGCGAAAGTAAGAGTAAGAAGAAGAAGAAGAGAAAAAAATCCGGCGTATTTGTTCGGGCGCTATCCTGGGGGGGCTCGGCGAGTGTAAAAAAAAAAATTTTAAATCAGTAGCGCACAGCTGGGCGATCTAGGCCGTCGGAGCCGGAGAAGTTACCTAGGATATTCACGGCACGGAGACAGCCGTCGGAGCCGAAAGAGTAAGCGTAAGGAGAGCGAGGGAGAGAGACGGAGGGAAAGAGAAGAGAGGAACTGTCAGGGGCAAACGTTCGGTCAATTATAAGTTGCTTCAGGACGTGACGCGCTTACCGAGGGGACTCACGGCGCAGAGAGAGAGACTAGGCTTGCGCAAAGCCCGCTCTTTTTTTTTAAGGCTCCGTGGATAACCCACGGCGAGGGAGGGGGGAGATCGTCGAATTTACGAGGAGGAAAGAAGGAACAGGCGGCGAGGAGAGCGCGCGGGAAGAAGAAGCGCCGCGCGGCTGCAGATGAAAAACGACGGGCATAACTCCGCGCCCGGGGCGGGGAGGGGACCGCAGCCGCTGAAACAACGAAATTCCCGCTGAGAGAAGGGGAGTTAGACCTCATTGCCGAAAGTCCTCCGCGCAGACGGTTAAAATACGACGCGGGATCCGCGCGAGGAGTTTAAGCGGCCGGGCGATAACGTAAGTAGGAGGGGGGGAGACTACGCCGGGCATTGTATTATTGCGAGTTATAAGCGCCGGGCGCAGGCACGTTTTCGAGTCAGCGGATTAGCGACTTTTGACGTGCCGAAGGGGATTAAAGCTCGCGCAACGTGTGCTACGGAATTTTTATGCCGCGCGCGGAGCCGCGGATTTTCAAAGCCCTACCCGTCTTCCGGCTCGCTCGTCCGTAACGCCGTAATAACTTTTTTTACGATTCTTCCAATTTCATTTTGCCCTGCGCGCGATTCGAGTCGGTTTTTTTTTCGGCGCGGGGCAAAAAAAAAAATATAGATGGTTGATACCGGGAGTTAACGCGATTTTATAGCGCGCCTCTAGCGTCGGCCGAAAATTATTTCGCGCACGTCATAATACGCGTCGCGGTGAATAATAACGCGGGAGATTAATGTATTTGTGAAAGTTAATGACTGAAAATGCCCATCAAAATAAAACACCACGGTCGAATGAATATCTGTATTCCCGTGGCAGTTCGCCGCGCAGTTCAAAAAGATAATGCAATTATTCTATATTAATTCTCTCATTTACTTTATAATACACGGTGCAGCAGTTCGCGCTCTATCATTTGTCAAAGGTTATATAATTTAGCGGCACAAAAGAGAGTTAATTTGCGCTCAATGATGTGTTGTGCATACACTAGTGCTCATTTTATTTGAATAGGATTAAAATGACTTTTGTAAATTAATATTTAAAATTGCGTAATAAATTATGCACGATGGATGTATATATTTTACCGAAATCATTTGACAAAAATTGTTTGAAATAATTCGATTTGAATAATCAAAAAATGTTGAGGAATTTAATAAAAAGGAATGAATTAAATTGAATTAACGAAGCGCGACGAAGTTTGTTAGTAAATGAAAAAAAATAAAGAAATTGTCTTCTCTTAAAAAAAACGATGGGAAGATGTTGTGAAGCTTTTAAAGAAGAGATTCTATTGGTCAGTGACTAAATATTCGGTTCACTGACGCCAAAATTGTAAATGTTTCTATACGAATTTAACATTTCAATTTGAATAATCAAAAATGTTAAGAGGGGGTATGAATAAAATTAATAACGCGAGAAAAAATAAAAAAAAATAAGGAAATTATGCTTGTTATCTTTACAATATGATTATGAGTGAAATCATTTGTTACATTATTTAAAATAGCCTGATCTCATTGATAAAAATATAAAAACACATCGTAAGTCTAATAATTAAAAAGAAAAATGCACAATCTTAACCGGTATAAACGCAGGTCTCTGCTCTTTAAGTCCCCCGTAATAGCGGAGCGAGTTAAGGCCTAAGGCTGAAATCCGTATCCGCAAGCGCGGAACGCATCCCGACAGCGGCCCGTGGAATTATTCAAACGAATGCGCGTCGCAGTCGGGTAGCCTGCACGGGGCTCGACGGCAAACAGAGCGCCTACGGGTAATAGCCCAACGAGGGCTCGGCCCGATAGAGATCTCGCGCACGACGTGCGCGTAAGAACTATTTTGCAAATTATAGTTTACGTCGCCGGCACGAAAGGGGAGCGAGCGAGAGCGAGATGGACAGATAGACAGGCGGAGAGGAGCAGGGTTGGAAAAGGGAATCCGGCGCGTCCATCGATCGCCGGGGTCCGACGAGCGCGGGTTATCGGGGGCTGAAATCGCCCGGTCGAACGGGCCGCGTATACATATTTTAAGCGCAATAACGCCGGACGGTATTACCCCTCCCGCCCTCGGGCGGTATTGCGCCCTCGCCCGCCGGCTAATGCCACATCCCCGCTGACCAATTCCGCGAATCGACTCGTGCTTCCGGGCAATTCGTTCGCGCAGCGAGCCTCTCCCTCGACAAAGGCCGGGGCGGCGCGCTTTTCGCGTATAATTTTCCAAAGAGTTATGGCCGCGTTACCGGTGCCTGCCCCCGCGGCGCTCCCCCCCGCCCCTGTCCTTTCTTTCGGCGCGATGACGTCTCACTCTCGTTCCGACCGCTAATCTCTCGCTCGTTTTCGCTCTTTCCGCGCCACACGTGCGCTTTGTCGCTTTCGCCCGTTACCCACCGCTTTTCTCCTCCTCCTCCTCCTCCGCCTGCTATACCCACGCTCGTTCTCTCGTAACCTCTTATCTTCGTTACGGAAGAGTACTGCGGAGAGCCGGGTAATTACCGGGGAATTATCTGGTCGCCGGGCTTAATGAGCAAAGTCATTAAATATTCAAAATTTCCCCGCTACTATTTTGCGGTCGGGGGCTTTTTTTCGCTGATTTTTAGGCCATTGCTTTCGGTTAACACGAATTTTGGCGCGCAATTTGATTGTGTGCCCGGCCAACGGTGGCACATACACCTGTGGGTGATGGTTATAACTAAATGTGTCGGGGCGCACTGACCTCGTTCGATGGGGACGCAATTCAATTTTGTTTATCACACCCGCGCGCTTCTTATTGTCAAGTTTTAAAAATGCCGAAGTCATAGTTTAATGTAATTAAAATTAATTATTTTGAAATACAATTTGGAACATTTTCTTGTTTTGAAATACTTTTTTACTAGTTTTTAGAATGTGTACAATATTTAAATATTTTTTTGTCTTTGTTATTTACAGTAATTTAATTTAGCGATGATATAATTAGCGTCAAATTTGGAATAATAAAATTAGTGAGAAAATAATTAATAAATGTCTGATTTATCAAAGAGAATTATTTAATATGACATTGCGGATTTCAAAAGTATTCTAATAAAGGAAATTCAGTGGATTTGATTTTAAAAATTTAACGCACCTGACAAAGTGCAGGGCTTGCAAAAAGAAGTAGACCAAATTGTCATTTGATAAAATACAATTTAAATTCTGGAATCAAATCCTTAAATTTTCTCCAAAGCACTGCCCTTCTGTTCCTTTCATTTTTTCTTTCCTATTTTTCTTCAAAATCCACATTAATTGCATATCAACATTTATCGTTTTCCAGTAGAATTTAATTAACGAATAAAAGCATACAAGTGCTCGCTTTTGAGTACGCTCATTAAATTCCTCCCATCAAAACTCTCACCCTCTCGATCCTCTCATACACAAGCTTCACTTATTTCTGGAATATCTTGGCTCCCTCTCGTCAAAGTGAGTGAGCGAGATATATATATGTGTATATACTCCTCAGAAAAAGAGGAATTCCTCCCCCTCTTTAAAAATCCGCCTCGAGTATAACCGTATATCGCTATACGGTTATCCTCCGTGCGAGGGAACGCGTCAGGATGTTGAATATACGTATAATGCACCCAGCTACACTGTTATGAATAAAAAGAGCGAGAAGGAGAGGGAGGGGGGAGGGGAGGGAGCATCTGCGACTGGCTGACGATATAATATTATTTCCACGGAGAGCGAAAAGAAAGAGCGCAAATCGATGAATGCGATTTCGAGTTTCATGGCACGGAAGTTAGAGAAAGGGAGCCCGCCGCCCGCGGGTAAGGAGGATTCTTCATTTTCCCCCCTTCCCCCCTCGTGCTCCTCTCTCGTTCTTTTCAGCGGTTATCGTGGTCCGTGCGAACGCCTTTACTTCCTTCGTCTATCTTCCCCCCTACCGCTCCCCCATCCCCCCATATCTCGCTTGCTGCTCTCTCCCTCTTCTTACGACATGACCCGCAAATGTAAGTGCGCAAGTGCGCATAACAGAGGCTCTCCTATCCTCGAGAATGGTATGGAGGATGGACCCTTGAGAGCCTTTTTTTACTCCCTCTCTTTCCTTTCGCTCCTCTAGCCCACGAATTCTTTTTACTCCCGGTAAGTAAGATCTCTTGTGAGACTTGACCCACCAACCTTGTCGAAGCTCTCTCTCGCTCTCCCGTGGAAAAATTCGCGATTATAACGGCCAAGTAGTCGAGAGCACTTTCAATTTGATGCATCAATTTTATATGTACTCGGCGGCCTACACCGAGGTCTCGCGTCTAATGCAGTGCACCGGGCCCGGAGGGTACGGCATTTTCGTTTTTAATTAATAAAGGACTCGCGTGAAATGAAAATAATAACGAAAAGTACAAAAAAAATATGTTTGAAAAAGTTTTTAATTAACCCAAGCACATTTGTTTTCCTATGTTCGTAACCCACTTTTTTTTTAAAGTTAAACAGTTACCAAGGCTAATCTTCACGTTATGGTAAATATTTCCTTTGGAAAAGTTTTTATTTAACCACTTTGTATAGATATAACTGCTTTGTGTTTGAGTATAGAAAAAAATTTGAAAGTGAATTAACTAATTCGGCTAATTCGCGTGTCAGAATTGCAGAACCTTATGTGAAAAATAATTACAATTTTTTAACAAAATGTGTTTTGTAAAGAAAATACTACTATAAAGTTTGTTATAAAATATTTTTTTAAGATTAAATTTTCATAAAATTTTTTAATAAAATAGTTATTTATGCTACATCAGCATAGCGTTTTCGCCTTTCAAAATTTTAATGTTTTATAAAATTACATCTTTAAAATATGTTTTATAAAGAATTTGTAAAACATTATATGTCTATTTTTTTTACAAAACACATTTTATAAAAACTTTACCTTTTTGGGATCAGTTACTTGATAAATAATCTTAAGTTACCAAACCGTAGGAGATGCTTAAGCTGTATGATTTTAAAAGATGATCAATACCTGCAACAAAACAATAAAATTTCCAATTAAAAGTATTATCATAAATTTCTATAAATAATATTTAAAATACCATATTATAATTTGTAATTTGATAAATGCGAAATATTCCAATAATTAATTCGCTTCTATTTATTTTGATATTTTATGAATGTAGTACTGTTTTAACGTATGCTATAAAATTATTCGAGCCGAAAGTAACCATAGCGTTATTAATTATTCATCAGACATTTGCAAGTCTAAAATTTTACGATCGTTTGATCGTTAATAAAGCTTAATTTTAAAAAAATTCATAAATATTTAAATGAAAAATAAAACATTCCATTAATATCAAACGATAATGCGGAAAATATTGCGCGAGTTTATTGATTTTTGCGCGATATGGAAATCCGCGCAGTCGAATGCTGCGTCGCGCGGAGATTGCGGGCCACCGATAAATTAGAAAGCCCGCACGCCGAAGCAAAGAGGAGTAAACGCGGAATGGAGCTGGGAAACAGTGAGTGGCGGGCTCGGCCGACCTCAACTGCCGACAAGTTCTTTTAGTCGGTGTCGCGACACACTAAGCTTTTGATGAGCTAAGGGAGTTAAAGTTACAGCGGGGGATCAGAGTTACCTCGCTGCTTAAATTAATAATGAAATTGCTAATTCCTTAATATTGTTTGCAATGCAGCAGCTTGAATTTAGATTGTCGAATCAGTCTTTAAAGTTTATGTTTCGCGTCTATCGGGAATCCCGCCGCTTCCATTATACAGCGAGTTCAATTTCGTTTTATTCGCCGGTGTGTCCCGGGAAAATCCGTGAAATTTTACTATTTTTGGATACCTTGCAAATTCTACTCGCTGTTACAGGTACATTAAAATTCTAGGAATTGGCGAAGCTAATTCTCGTTATTTTATAACGGAATAATAAGTTCACTGTATTAATAAAGAGTGTTCAAATAAATTAAATATCAATATTCGATTCTCCAATGCTTCTTGATTGTAATATGGTAATAATGAAGTAACTTTAATGTTACATATTAATATTAATAAGAATTAATATTAGAATTAGAATTACATCTACACGTTTAGTTTAGTAGAATTTAATTTTCAATTTCATATTTTATGTATAAGGACCATAAAATCCATATAATAATAAATAAACAAATATGATAATATCTCTCTAAAGTCTCTTCTCCATTAAATTGTAGATAGAGCTTTAAATTTCAAATGATTAAAATATACGTTTAATTATTTTTTATTTCATTAAAAACGTAATAATGAATACCATACATTTTTTTTAAATGGTTGGTATAAATAAAAGTATTTGCAAAGTCAATTTGAGTCGAGAACACTAAAAAAGTTTTCTTCCGTGAAATAACTCACTCGAGCTTTTTTCTCTTTCGAACTCGTTACGTTCTTAATGTAATTTCGAAAGCTGCGGGGGATACAGCGAAAAGGCCAGCGGCTCACAAGACATTTCATTTAAGTCCCTTTTGCAAGTGCATGCATATAAATGAAACAGATCTTAAGGTCGAAGTTTCGAGTGGGTATTTTGCTACATAAACCCTATTAGGAATACCGTCTTGAACCGCCTTATCCCATAATAATCCGCACTCGAAAATTGTCAAGTGCTGACCGTACTAAAAACTATTTAACTTCGGAAAGCTCATACCGCGGATTCTTGCTCTTGAATTGAAGCGAGGCCTTATATAATTTGCCTTCTACTCTCTCTCTCTCCCTCTTTCTCGTAGTTACGCTTGGTCAAGTAGTCTAAGTAAGTTTCTCACTAGACTAACGATTTCATCGTTCGAAAGCTTGAAGTTATCGAGTATTCTTTAACAAGTATTCTTCAGATGTAAAATCGTTCCTTATGCATCATTTAAACTAGTGATTTTCTTCTTGATATTTTTGGATGAAATGCAAGGTAATTATGAATCTGTAAATTATCGAAATTAAATGAAAAAGGCTTTATTTTGTTCAAAGGCGTCTGCATTATTTCAAAATTACGTTCAATTTCATAAAAGCTTTTCATGTATAATAGTGATTCATACACAAAATAAATTTGATAATTTATTGCCTTTGTTACTTTGCCTGAATATTACATTTTCCACAATATTAATTATTCCGTAATTATTATTAAATCCATTAAACCGATAAATTCCATTATTAATTCAAGTGAGCATCCACTGAATTTATAATTACTGTAACAAATTTAGTTTTGAAAAAATAATTTTGTTTTCATATTTTATTGTACTTTCGGGTGCCGATCATCCTGTTCTTTTCTAAGGTTTTTTGTGCTATCGTTCGGAATTTGGATACTCGGCTTATAGCGTTGAGACCACGAATGGACCTGAGAGAAGCTTGAGCTCAGCGACTCACGGATGCTGTCATGGAGACACAAGGATCTCCTTTTCGGAGTATCTCGGCTTCCGGGGTGGCTGTTGTTAAGTTTCCCTCGGCACGAAACGATTGGCTTTGAGGCCACGTGCCTGACGGATTTCCCGTGAATATCAACCGGTGGTAGTGAACTTCCCAGCTTACCGATATATTTTCATTTTCCTTTGCTTTATTTCCGGTTAGCTACACTGATTGAGCCATAGTAGGATTATTGTAAATCGTTTATCAATATAAATTGGATTTATTTATTTATTTTTTTGTATATAATGAATGGAATTTTTTGCATGATTCTTCACTGTCAATAGACATACAGATTATTGCAACTTTTTACATTTTTCTTCGACACGATAATTCCGAACCTTTTTCGTTCATTCATATTATTGTCTAACCAAGAGATGACCAGGGTTGCGAATCCTGGATTTCACCCAGACTCTGCAGATTGATTCATTGGTCCAAAATAATGAAGACGAGTCTCGAGATTTTTTTTTCAATGGAGCCTAGTAACATAATTAAGGGACTTTTTTGCTAAAATGTTAATAACTCTAATAAAAATGAAAATTCGAAACATGTCAGATTAGAAAATCTTTCTGGTCCAAAAGTGATGTACAATTGAAAATTGATTAAAAATTATTATGAAAATTGATTAAAAATTATTATGAAAATTTGAGATAAATTATTTTTAACAAAATTTCTTTAGTTCTTTTAATTAATTTTTGGATCAAACAGTATTTTCCCTAAAATTATCCTTCACCGTTGCAAAAGTTCCTTCGTTGTCGTTACTAAGCGATCATTCATCCAAATATTACATATCGTATTCAACGATGCTTGCCTTTGATATTCGTTTTCTTATACAAATGATTAACTCAGAGGTTAACGGAGATATTACAATTTTATTGTCACTCTTATACATAATGCCAAAAGAAAGTAATTCATAACAGTCTACTTTTATATTTTTCATCACGATTCGTTTCAATTTCACATAACGTAAAAGTAGAAATTATCGAGGAGAATCGAGGACACCCAACACTGACATTAATTCAACGCCGCGTTAAATTGATAAATCAGTAGCAGCTGAAAAACGCGCAAATCAGAAACAAGAGCAAAACAAGCAGTGCACGGAGCCACTTCACCGACGGCTCTCTCTCTCTCTCTCTCGTGTCCCTGCCCGATCCCTCCCCGGTCCCCGTCGAAACAGCACCGGGGGGAAAAATCATCCGCAAATTGCCGGCAGTCCCGCGAGCGTTAATCTCTCGCGACTGGCGAAATTGGCGAGCATCGCGATCGCCCCTTTCGTGAGCGCGCGATACGGCCACCTCCGCGATCGCATGACTCCGTTCGATTCGCGGCTCGCGTTCTCGCCCCGGCGTAACTATTTTTTCACGTGCCGTGCGGCGACGGCTTTAATTAGTCAATCGGCCGATTGGCCACCCGGCAGCGAGGCGCTAATTGACCCGCGCTCAAATATTTTACGTTGATTAAATAATCATTCGCGTGGAGTTGGTTCAATTTTGCGCGTCCCTTTGCCGCTTAATGAAGCGCACCGGTTTCGGCGCGGAAGATTAAACGGTGTAAAGTACACAGCGCGATCATTTTACCTTTCATAATTTTTCACGCGCTGGATGCCCTCTGTTTTATTAGCAAAATAAAGGGGGGAATTATGTCGGCGAGAAGGTTCCCCCTCGATTCTTCTCTCGATTTATTTCGCGCGCAATTCTCATGCCGTTATTAATAACTATTTTATTTTATTTCTCCCCGGCAATTTTCAGCACTATGTGAAACGTTTATTTCAAATTTAAATAACTCATTTGCATGTATCTTTGTCACGCTTTGTTCCGGTCCATTCTTTCTCCCTTTTAATTTAACGTACCTCGCTTCTGAAAGTGACTTTTTTACTCCCTTTTGTATAATTTCTCTTTCTTTTTTCCTGTGTAAGAAAGATTTTCTTCCCTTATTAATCCTCCTGTTTCTTTCCTTTTTTTCCCTCCATTACATTCCTTACCTTTGTCCTTTGCGTTATTCTTATCCCCCCCTCTCACCATTTCGCTCGCCGTTGAATTTTCCCTCTCCCGTCGCCCCTTTTCTCCGCTCCGTTTTCGCCTAACCGTTCGTCTCTGTTTTTCTCTGTATCTCCAAGCCACGAGCGCAATTACCTGCATGAACTCCCCGAAGCGAAGAATTTGCCCGCCGCACGAGAATAAGTAGATCAATAAGCTTTTTTCTCGTGCTCTTTTTTATTAGTCGCATGCCGGGCGCCAGAAGGGCTTCGCGCGCCGCGTATAAGCCATCTCTCCTCCCCTTCATCTTTTTCACCTTGGAAGTAACTTCTGATTATGGGTTGCATAAATTACCGTGATATTCAGCGGTCAAGGGAGGAAAAGTGTCTTCATTTTCACGATAAACCGATAGTTCGATGGCATAAAGTGGGTAATGCGTGTATGAAATGTCACTATCATGCTTCTTTTCTTTAAATTCTTTTTTAGAAAACTAAAGCATTAGACAAATGTTTAAAACAAATAGTCTCATAATGTAGAATAGGTACAATAGAATGTTTAACTTGGCGGAAAAAAACATTGTATTTGCGGGTATAAAATGTGTGCAAGTTGCATGAATCTACGCTATGAAGAATGGAATGTTCGTTGACCTCCTGTTATGAAGAGAAAGAAATACTGTGTGCGCACCGATTTATGCTCCGCGTAATATTAAGCAAACAAAATGCATCGTCAATGCAGTAAGAGCGTGCTATCCGCATCTTTTTTCTTGATGCAGCTTTCCCATTGTTTTTTTTTTTCTTTACGTATTCTTTTTTTTGCGCTTACTACTCGGTTTAGTAATTCAAAGTGATGAGATCCGCGAAAGAATAATTTAATACTTTTTACGATTATTTGCTTTACGAAAGTTTAGCATTATGATCATTTAAAATGAGGATACTTTTCATGTTGCTCTTTTTTCAAACTTTGTAACTTTTTTTTAAAGTTTTGAATTATATCCGAGTTTTTTTACCGAACTTAACTTGTTAAACACAGAGAGTAATTAAGGTATTTTAGTGTTGTAAAACTAATTTAAAAGTTGCCTATATTTCAAAATATTATTAGCGTTAGAAGTTGAGTATGATTAAGTACTAACAATGAAATCATCTTTCGTAAATTAATCTTTCTCAAAAAATAATCATTTTATAAAAGTACGGTAAAGAAAAGTCTTACAGTGTCATTGCTTACAAATAACATGTATTGTTCAGTGTGTCAATAATTTTATTTCATATTTTATGAAATAAAGTATTTACTTTTTTGCAAAAAGATTATTTATCATGGTACCGTCATAAAGTACAAATTACTTTTAATAATATGTTTCAGATTATGATAAGTACGATTTTGATTTTATTTATGATAAATAAAATGGTATAAGAATATTTTTTACAGAGTTATTCGTAATTATAAATTCATATCTGAATAATTAGGTTTTCTTTTAAAGTTTCTAAACTTTTTAATATAGAGTTTAGTTTATTTATTATTGTAAAATTCTCAGAAGTATTTTACTTCAGTGAAAAGCTTTTCTAGGTTTTAAAATTTTAAAGCGAACGCATAGCTTCACATTCCCTCTTATTTCTTTATTCTTCAGGTGTACATGATGTTACAAAAACTGCTAGATCGTGAAGATCCTTTCGTATGGTATTTCTGTTTTAATAATGTTGCTCATGTTTTCGGTTTCAAAATGTAAATAAGCGGATATAAACGGAAATCTAGTTATTTTACTTTACTTTACTTTCTTACGAGTATTATTTAAAATTTCATAATGGATTTGTATTTTTCCGACCGGCATTTTTATAAAATACATTAATATGTGTTTAAAATAACAATGGAACAACGAGATCCAGATGAAAATGTTGAATGACCATTGAATTTCATATTAAAGCACATAAATAGCAATTTTTGTAATGCAACTAACGCCACTGCACTACGGCATCCTATTTTTCTTTCTTCTCGTAATTTTTTGCTTTTAGTGCCCCTTCACATTGCGCCCATTTTATTTTACCGTCGTTCCGTTCTTGTCTTTTTATCGCGCCTGGTATTACGCCTCTCGAAACGTTTCAAGAAGATGAAGTCTTTCTTAAGTTCCTGCAGTAATTGTAAGAGAGCAGCCGCAAGCAGCCGGTGGTTAAGATCGTAGGATTCTAAGATCTTACCGGTGCTAAAAAAAAATAAAGCGGAGGGAGCGATAAAGAGGGTAAAGTAAGATTTCTTCAATTTATAGAATACGCAAGTAAATTATCAGCAGATTTACGTTACGACTCATTTTAATGGCTATTTTCGGCGAAATTCCTTTTTTCTTTTGTTCAATTTTTTTTACTGGTTTATTAGAAAAGAACGGAGAGTTCAAAAGGTATTTTAAATAAATTTGATAAAGGATTTCTTTTTGTAGTAAGCTGCGAAGTTTGCTTATACCCTGCTTCGTCATGGACCCTGGCTTTTCAAATGTCAAATCATATCAAGTACAAAAGTGTGAGCGTCGATTTGAAGGGCTTGATAACTCGATAGCTCAAGAGCCCATAAAGTACGTTAAAGTTTTTTGTAACTCTACCTCCCTTGTTTCGGCCCGAGATACTACAAGCTCGTATTTTTCTTTCAGCGGAGGCTTTCTTTAACATTTTAGACGTGACGGTGTGACATTTGCTTAAGTTTTTTATAAAAAGTACTGCATGTATATATACAACAATGTTCTAAAAAAATTTTCTTATGTTTTTATATATTTCACTGGCTATCGTAATTATAATCTTATAAAAGGATAATACTTCATTTTAAGGTGATTCATCGTAGAGCTGGCATTTCACGCACAGTTTCTTTTAAGGATCATTTATATACCCAGCGATAGAATGAACTAAAATTCAGAATTAAGCAGGCATAAATTAGACTTCCTTTGTGTGTTTTGATATCATGATCAAATTATACTAATTAGCAAATTTACGTTTATTCAGTTCACTTGCTCGCTTTATATATTAGTGCGAAAGTGTCTTAAGGAAAGGGGTTAAAAAATGTTAGTCTGTTTATGCTTCAACTAGGTTGCTCTAAATTGCAATTTTGATGAAACATCAAAGGTAAAATAAATATTTTTCATACTAAAGTGGAAGTCCCTTTTGAGTTGAAAGATAATTAGTAAGATTAATTCAGTAATATTTTATTACATCAATACCTTCTTTAAAGGATGCGACATTAAATAAATAAATTTAACAAAATTGAATTTTAATGAAGCATTTAATTTATCTGGAAAATATAAAAGACACTTCCTTTACCTTCTTCTTCGACTTAAATTAAATTATACATTCTTGCTAAATGTAACGATGTGAATGTTGCTACTTGAGCTTCTAGGAAAATTTAATTACAATTAACTTTAAGTTTAACAAAATATGTTACAACTAGACATTATCTTCAATTATTCTTGTGTTTCTTTTTATTAAAGCTGCAAAAAAAAAAAAATAATTTAAAAAGAAGCAAATGACAGGCTAAAGCGTTGTAAATCGATTTCTCATTTTAATTCCTAACAATTAATTTCACTTTCATTTCGCGACTAATTATGATGAATTTTTGTTACAAAAATGAATTGTAAATAAGAAATTAATTCATCGAATAATTAATAAACATTACTGGAGCAACGAACACGTCGAAGCACAAGAATTAAAAAAATTTCTTCTTAAATCAATACCTTAATGATCGTCTACCTGAGGCGCCCCCGTTTCTCCTTACGTAATATCACTCGACACAAATACAAGAGAAGCATCCGTTACACAACCCACGCACACGCGGTACACCGGGGGCACTGCACATGCAAGCGCGCGAACGAGATCCAAGACGTTCATTCGGCAGCTTTGCACGCGCTCGCCCGCCTCGGTATAACCGCCCCCGAGTGGCTGGGCGAGCTTTCCAAATCGAAGTCGAAAATTAAATACATCAGCACAAAAGGATCGCGAGGGCCCTAAGCGATCGTCCGTGCTGCGCGGAGATGATGAAGAAATTTTACCGCTCCCTTCCGGGTCGACGTAAAAAAAAGCTGGCCAGAAAGAAAAGAAAAACAATCTTCTTGACCCACATACCCTCTCCCTCGCGCACGCGGCGAGCTCGCCTCCTCATTTTTTTTTTTTTTTTTTTATTTAAGTCTCGCACCGACGCACACGTGACGGCCGTGGGTAATGTGCCGCGCGCGCAAGACGGACGGAGAGGGAGCGAGCGCGTTCCCGTGCATTAAGAGGGAGAAGACCTTTGAAACGGCCGCGTTTCGTGGGGCGCACAATAAAGGGCGAGAGCAGACGCGCCGAGTCTGAGCAGCTTCCCTCATCACCCC
Organism: Eurytoma adleriae; assembly: GCA_900480045.1. Classification (NCBI taxonomy): domain Eukaryota; kingdom Metazoa; phylum Arthropoda; class Insecta; order Hymenoptera; family Eurytomidae; genus Eurytoma; species Eurytoma adleriae. The sequence goes on along the minus strand of UXGC01000172.1, from coordinate 119,755 downwards.
GGGATCCTCGGAGGCGCGAGCGAAGAGAGATAGAGCGAGGGAGAAAGAAAGATAGAGATAGCGAGAGACCGGAGAGTAAGAGAGTGAGAGAGAACGAGTGCAAAAGGGAGAGAAAGATAAAGATAGAGAGAGACACGAGAGAGACACGAGAGAAAGAGAGTGAGAGAGAGAGTGAGAGAGAGAGTGAGAGAGAGAGATAGAGAGAGAGAGGAATAGGAAAGAGATGCTTTCTTCGGCGGAAACAGAAGAAGCTTCTTCGCGCTTACGCTCTTCGCTTTGTTTTCCCCGCTTGCGGCCGAGTGTCGCTGCTCGAGAAAGCGGGGGGCGGAAGCCCTTGGAGCGCGGCCAAAAATGCACGGGCCCGGGCGCCGGAAACTTAACGAGTGGGTTAAGAAAATAACGTTACGTGGACGAAAACAGCAATTCCGGCGTTCGGCCGATGCGCTCGAACCCTCGCCTGCGAGATCCTTTTTATATATATATGTTTGAGCTTTCGCTCACGGGGACTGGGTCAGAACAACATCGGTTTTCGATCGCATTCCATTTTTTTTGATTCTATGAGAGAAGGAGAGCGAGGGGAGAGATAAACATAGAATAAGAGAGAGGGAAAGAGGGAGAGAGAGTGCACGAAGGTTATTGACGTTTGGATAATCTACGATGAGAGGCAGCAAAATAATTTTCTGTTTTCACGGTTTTCCATTTTTAGGTGGTCGCGGTGAAAATTCGTTTTGATTTGCTCGGATGTATTTTGTAAATCTCCCAAAATTGATTTTCACGTGCCAATATTGCGGGAGACATTAATAATTCAGTACGTAACCTGGAAAATTTTTAGCGCATTTGCAACGTTTTGATGTAAATTGGAGCTTTTTACATTTTCAATTTATTTGTTTGACAGAAAAAGCTCTGCGGATGGTATATAGAAAATTTACGTTCCATTAAAATTTACCTTCCAAATGTTTACTTTTCAAATTGAACGATATTTTGAAAATGTAAAAAGTGTAATTTAATTTGAATAATCTCCAATATAGTCAAATTGAGATTCATTTTCCGAGGTAATTTTGCATGGACAATCGAAGTCGTTCCACAATCATAATTAATACCTCAGTCGTTTTAATTCGAAAGATTTTTTTAATTTTCTGCCACGCTAAACTAAAGCGCCATTACCAAAAACGAAGGTTGCCTTTAAGCTCCAAGACTACACCCTTCGAATAAATTTGTACGAAGTGTATTAATCAACCTTTCGCAATTTAACTCCCTGCCAAGGAAATATAATCAGCAATTACGAAGGGGGGCAGTGCTTCGTCGCTTTACATTTCGACTCGCCGGGAAATTAAATCATCCGCCGCGGGAATTTTAGCGCGAGATTAAAGGAGGCGTAAAACCGTGCGCTAAAAAAATCCCCCCGGACAGGGACGTTTCCCGCGCGGACGAAAAAAAAAAATTCCGCGCTCACGGCAAATCCAGAGGAAATACGCCGGCCTTAACCGGATTCCCGTCTCGGGCCGGCCTTTGCGAGTCCTCTCGAATGACCGTATTAAAAGCGAATAACGCCCGCTCGGTTGTACGGGCGTTAGTTTCGCGCGTGCGGAACATTCCGTTCGGCCCTATTTTCTTGATATTATGAAAATCGAGAAGACGGCGAAAGGAAAAAAAAGGAAGGACGAATAAGCGCCGCACGGCGTGGGGGGGACCACGGCGCGAGTTTCGAAACCAATTTACTTTTCGAAAGCGCGCGTTGGGCTTTGCAAACTCTGATGGCTTTCCGAAGAAATCCTCTTAGATGGTAACGACTGCGCATGTCTGCTACTGTGTATAGGTATATATATATGTATATACACACATATAATATACTTTTCCATGATTCAAGCGTAATCTCTGCTCCGCAACGGAGGCAGCGGCGACTGGTGCTTCAACATTTTTGCTCATATGCAAATGAGGGGATTTCATTCTGCAGTTGATTATTTGCGTAGAGGCGAAAAGCTCCTAATCCGCCTGACGCATAAGTCCCGTCGCGTATGGCAGAGAGAACTCAAACGCCCGCTTATGCATCGCTCGAACTTTTGCCGGCGCCGCGGCGTCTTTGACGGTGCAAGCTCGCTTCGCCCTATCCGATCGGTCGTTTACTTTCCTTTTTTCCTTTGTAAAATGGTATACTCTTTGAGCTGCCGCGGCGGGCGGACTCATTACGAGCGGAAAATTAGTGGATGAAAGACGTAATGGAGTTTAAACTTTTCCGTGGCGGCTAGAGCGAAGTTTTTTCTCCGGATCCAAAGCGGAAATTTCATATAAGGCTGTAACGTCGTTGTATCGATTATGACTTTACGGCTGTCTCTCTCTCTCTCTCTCGAGCTCCACCGCACCAGTCATTGTGCAAACTTTAAAATTAATTTCGCCGAGGCTTTGTTTTCCCATGGGTATTTCGGAATTTCAAATTCGTCTAGTATGTACATATATTTAATAATTCGTTGGTTGAAGCCTATAGTACTTGAGGTTAATAGATACAATGTGCTTCATTAACATTCGAGCCTTAAAAAAATATATTCCAAGAAAAGTTAAACCCTCGTTGAGCGATGGGAATAAAGTTACGAGCAAAGTTTATCTTCGTGTATTGCACGATGAGCTTATGTATGTCATAGGTAATGCTTACATTATTGAATTCAATATAATTTTAAATTAACTCCAAATACTAACGATTTTTAATCTATTAAATAAACACTTGAAGAATAATAACCGATCAAAAGTCCACACCAAAAAGTATATAATTTTAAAATATCAATTTGATAAACAGAGAAGATTCTTGTATGTTCAAACTTTCACAGAATTCATCAAACGCTATTTCAAAATGAAATTTCTTCTGTCGACCTGAGTCAATCAATATAAAATATTACGTTTATGCTATATTTATACGATTAAGAATATCGAAATTGGAATTCGTAAAACGATTTTAACGATAATTGAATTGAAATGAAATATTTAAATGAAAAATCGATGAGATCAAACAATTACTTAAATTTAAAAAAAATGCATTTCTTCATCGGTCTAATCCGAGTTACTCCATTCAAAATAACGATTAAGAATATCGGAATTGGAATTTCATATAACAATATTAATGAAAATTCAATAGAAATTAAAATTCCTAAATAAAAAGAAAAATTGATGATATAAAATTACGTATATTCTTAAAAAATGTATTTTTTCATCGCTCAATTCTCATTTACTCTACTTAAAATCTTACTTCAATTGATTTATGACATTTATACGATTAATAATATAGACATTGAAATGATTCATATATAACCACACGAGCAAAAATTCAATTGAAATTAAATTTCTTAATTAAGCTCTCATGAAAAGTACAAAACTGACCAAACGAAATTGCGCGTAAATTCTTAAAACCCCGCTGACACGGTTTCGGCGCGTTCGCCAGATAACGCGACCGCACGATCGAATTTTTCGCGTGCTTTCGGCGACCGCTATTGATAGCGCGTTCTCGCGAAAGAGTACACTGCGCGCCCGCGCGACCGCCCGCGGGCACGCGAATTAAATCAACGGTTTATCGCGGCCCGATGCGATAAATTACGCAATTAATTAGCCGGGCAATTAAATGCAACCGGACGCCCCGAGGAATTTAGGAGGGCGTAACTTTCGCGGCCGCGAGGGGCTTGGGCGCGATGCGTGCCCGCGGCCAATAAGACGCCGCGATGCCCGCCGAGCGAGCAGACGGCGGGAAAAAAAGCCAATTACTCGGGAAGGTGGGTACGTACGAGTGCGAGGGAGTGAGAGAGAGAGAGGGGGAAGGACGATCGGGGAGGATCCGTCGTCCGTCGTCCAGACACGCGGACCTGACGTACGGACGTGCATGCATGCAAGCGATTCTTCGGCGAAGGTGCGCCGAGCGCACACGAGAGGCTCGACGTCGCGGTGGTGTGTGTGCTCGGCGAAAATCAATCGGATCGAGGAGAATAATTATTTAGTGCGGCGAAAATGCGGGCTTTTCATAATTAATTTTTTTAATCAGCGATGTGGAGGCTGTCCGGTGTAACAGAAGTAGGGCGGCCACATGATTGGGAAAAATGTGATCCGTCTGATATCCGTCCATTATATTCGTCTGATAGAATTTTGAAAAATTACTGTCACTTTTTTTTGTTTTTTCAATTTTCACTGAAATTGCGCAATAAATTTGTTAACAAGCATTGGATTGAAGAAAGAAAAGATTCATTATTTTTCAGTATTCTATCAGAATTTTTCACTTTTCTTCACTGAGAAAAAGTTAAATTTGGAATGTTATACTCTTTTCAGTGTAAAGAGCTAGAAGTCGTAAGATTTTTTTCTCAAATAAGTGAAACATAGTCATTTTGATATACCGCGAAGCATAAACCTCATAATTCGTGATAAAAATTCATGGAATATAAGCGGCGAATCGCCGGTATACGTGCAGAAGCTAATTTAAAAATTTGGTAACATACTCAACTCCCGAATTACTTAATTTGCCAGAAAGTTTCGGCTATTCCAACTTTTTCACGACTTAGTTGACGTCGAATGACCCCATATATGCCGTTATGTGCACGTGGGAGTATACAGCCGGTCGAGATATGAGTGCGCGCTTGTACAGGAAGGGGTCAAAACGAACGAGCCGTTTTACGACGGGGAGCAGGCGGGGGTGGAGGCAAAAAGTGGTAATCTGTCTTCGACGGCTAAGAGGAAAATGAAAGGGGGTCGCGATCTCCGTCGCGAGCCGCCATAGGGGAGCGCCCGGCTTTTTATTACTAATTTTACGCTTTCGTGAACGAAAATGTGGACGTAGTAAAATGTGATTAAGAATGCGTAAAGCCGCGCGAAAGACCCTCCGCCGGATTAAAATACGGCCTTCCGTCAACACGGTGGAGAAGGGGTGGGCGGTGCGGGGGGAAAAATATAACTCCCGATCGTAATAAACGAATGGAGTGGTCAAACGAAACGGCCTTTTGAAGAGATCCCTGGCCAGGCGCGTTGTCTTTTCCCTCTACGTGTCCGCGCATAAAAATCCAGCGACTGTTAAAGATCGCGAACGACCGTTAAATGCTAAACATCGTGTTAATGGGCTGCGCTGTTCGTTTCGCCGTTCGCCCAGAGCTTGGCGCGCATAAACGCTCGCCGTTCAGGCGGAAGCCTCCAATTTTTCGCTCGCGAAAAAAATGCAGTTTCCCGGGATACCGAAAATATTTAAATTTCTACCATACCTAAAAAGTTTCAAATCGAATTCATCGTTTGCGCATGCATTTATTTTTCTTTGTTTGCTTTTGCACAAAAATTTTCAATTTCATTAAAAAAAAGTTCTTTCTATAATAGCTTTTCTTTTCTTAAAATGAAAAAAAATGTTTGTATATATGTGGGTCATTGTTATATTTAAAAAATACTAACGCTTGCACTGTTATTTATTTAGGCAGAGTAACAAATATATTACAAAATTCATCCTACAGAGGAAAATAAATTCGTCGTTTGTTAAAATATTTCGAGCTAGAAAATATTTTTTCTACGGACATTGTAAAAATTTCAATCATTTATTAAAATTAAAAAGAAAAAAAGTAAAGCAATTTCAACATTTCTCGATCAAACTGCATTTAAGGTCGAAGAAAATTTTCCCTTTTTTCGCGAAAGCGGAACATTTTATTAAAAGGAATCGCTGCGAACTATTCCAATATTTTTTTTTAAAGAATCCAAAGTACCCAATTTAACGGAGAGTAAAACTTTGCCGCCGGGAAATTTCGCCGAAATCCTTAAGGGCCTTCATATCGAGGCGAAAAATTCTCGGAGAATTTAAAAATTTGAAAATCAAAATTCTTCCACGACTCGTTGAATGCGGGCTGAGGGATTCTTCCCCGTGAGAAAAAGTCGGGTCGCGCGGCAATAAAGCTCCGCGCTGATCGTAAAAAAGCTCTTCATGACAACCTACACTGGACTCCGTCAAACCTTTTTATTATAAAGTAAGGTAGGGGGTGCCTTATCCCTGCGATAAAATTCCCAGAGAAATATTTTACTTTTGAGTAGGTTCAATTCATTGGAAATATGACGTACCATTTGAGCATATTGATGTTGTGAGGACGTGTAGAAATAAAAAAAAGAATATGTTCGTAATTTTATTTTATGTAGTACATTAGTTTAGCTGAATTTATTAGGTATATTCTTATAATTTCTAGAATAAAAAAGTTTTGTAAGTAGAGCATAAGTTTCTGTAATTAAGAGGTATGATTAAAATTCTTCAATTGATGAATAGCCTTGATGAACATCATTACAATAAATTAATATAATTTTAATCTGGTTACTAATATGTATCTCTTGAATTTGAGTAATTTGTAATTATTATTAATCAATTTATCTTTTTCTAATACATTGGTTTTGCTATAGTAACATTAAAAGACAACAAAGTGCGCCAATTGAATTAACAAAATGAAACAACAAAAGAAAAAAACTGAATGGGTCGTTAAATTTTCTCTTTGCTTTCGATGATCGGTCAAGCAGTCGATCGCTGAACCATGGGCACGCGAGCTTTCTTCCTCGGTCGTTTGCAAAACCATAAAGTGACTCCATTTCACACCTGACGTAGTTCATGAAAGTATAAGTGGCCGCCTCGCCCGCGCTTCGGCGGGGCCGGGGGGTGCGAGGGTCCGGCGTCGAAGCTCGCGCGTCCATTGTTTGTCGAGCCCCGTAAGCCGGGGGACCAAAGCGGCTCAGCGACGCGCGCTTCCCCCCCTCCACTGTGTGCGCGCCGAGGTAACTTATGCAGTAGTGGCGGTCCTGCACGCGTCAGCCGGGCTCGAAACAAGGGGGAGCGAAGAGAGCGCGAAGGGCCAATTCCGCTTTCGCCTTTGCGCGCTATCGGCGGCGACTGCATCGCAAAAGTTCAGAGGAGGCGTGCTCGTGTGGGTGCGACGGGGAAGAGAGAGAGAGGGGGGGCTGGAAAGTGGTAAAACGAAAGATAGAGAGCGGGGAGTGGAGAGGTGCGCGCAAGTCAAAGAGACCGGGGGAAACAAACAAACAAAGGCCGACTGCTGACATAAGAAATAATTAAGCTAGTTGGCGTTCTCGCGAGCTTTTTTCGGCTTAACGCGTCTGACGAGCGATCTTACCGGATTTGATTGGAGAGACTTTGCCTGTGAGGCATAATTTATTCCAACTTTCTTTTTAAATTTAAAATCTAAATGTTTGTTTTCAAATTTAAAGAAAATTTGGCTTCGTGCAGCCGATGGCTCTTTCTGAAATGTTTGTTTATTATTTAAGCTGGTGTACATTGTAAAATAAAGAAAAAGTGAACATTAATAATTAATTAAAAACAAATATTTCAAAATACACTGCAAAACATACAATTTCCAATTTTTTACATTTTTTAACCAGTTCGATTTATTTCATTTAATGGAAATATATAAAAAATGAATTGCGAATTTGAGTTGAAGTGAAATCCAGTCAGATGAAAATAAATGGATTACTTGGGCTGTAAATATTGCAAACATCACAAGGGACTAAAATAATTTTCTTGCCCTTATATCGAAATGTACTATTTTAAATTTAATAAGTTGGTAACAAGATTCGAAGAAAAAGCTTACCATTTTTAATTAAAAACGGGAAAATGTAGAAAGTAAATGTTTTTTTTTTTACTTTTTCATTGCTCTTTTTGTATATTTTTACGTTCTTTATTAATTAATTTGATTTATTTCATTCGATTGAAATCCGTTTTACGCAAACTTAAAAATAACTTTAAAAAACTGTGTATTTATTTAAAATATAATTAAATTGCTGGAATGATCAAATCCCTGCTAAAGGATAAAAAATTTGATAAAGAAATAAATGGAAAGGGACGAAGAGGAGGCCAAAAATACAACTGGTCATAAAGTAGATAAAGGAAAGCAAAAGAGACTTCCATAAAAAGCAGCATAAACAAAGGAATATAGAAACAAAAGATAAAAGCGTTCATCAAAATAAACGAAGAAGCTAATATACAGCAGCGCGAAGTGCGGAGACGTATGAAGGAAAAGGGGGAAAAAATGAATCAAACGCTTCGGATGAATAAGCCGGGGCGACGAAGGAAAGAAAAAAAAAAGAGGACGAATGTAGAAAATGACGCAGAGAGCGAGGAGAGACCGGATTAGATTAGGCGTTTGCTATTTCGAAGGAAACGCAGACAGAGAGCGAGAAAGAGATCGAGAAAGATAGAGAAAGATACACACACATATACAGAGAGAGATAGAAAGAGAGAGACAGACGGAGTCAGAAGGAAGATAGATAAAAAGAGATTATAGCGAGAGATAGAGGTAGAATTGCGCGACTCCGTGCCGGCGTTGTCCTCCTGTTTGTATCTATTCAGCAGCGGGGCGTTTAGCCTTTCTTTCCGAGTGCAAGTGTGCTCGCGCGCGGCGGTAGAGAGAGTAGCTCTCATAGCCGGCGGGGTCGTATCACTCGAAATAGCCGGAGGAGTACGAGCTATGAGCCTCGAACTCGTTCTCTCTCGTAAACCGGGGCCGAGGGATCCGGTGACCGTAAAATTATATTATAGCCGCTATCCGTCGGTACCTAATACAATAACCGGGCCGGGGCTCCATCGTGCGCCGCGCCGAGACTCGACTTGACTTTGCCGCGCGATCCACCCCCTTTTTCGCCGGCTTGTTTATGTGTGTACGTGTGCGCAGTACACCGAACTCTCGGCGATCGCTGCAAGTGCTACGGGAAAACCGCGTTTCGCAATTTTTACGTGTCTTCTGGTTGATTTTCTGTATGTACATTTATTTGAATCGCGGGGAATCATTTTTGCGTAATCTGCGCGTTTCAGGAGGTGAGTGACAGCCGGGAGGAAGGCTGGGGTGCATTGGTAATTTTACTGGCGAAATCGAATTGCTGTTTTTTTAAATCGAGTGTCAGAGAGCAGCAGACTTTACTTGAAACGCCTCACCCGGTTGCGAAATTAAAGCTGATGCCGCTAGCTTATTTATACCCACGGTAAGAAAATACAAGTAATTATTGATTGGAAATTCGATATTCAATTTCTTATTCAGTGCAGTCACATTTTGTCAGTACTAAATTGTTTCAATTCTTTAATTTTCGTTTTTTTTTAAATAGGTGAATAAAAAGTGTGCGAAAACATTTTAATAATTCCTTCGATTAAAATTAAATCAGTTAAAAAATCCGAAGTGCAATTCAAAGTAAAAATAGCATATTTTTCCCAAAACTGCAGAGAAAATTGTCAATTTAAATAACTCGCTTTTTCCAACGGATTTTCCGTAGAAACAGTGTATACAGAGGACAAGCAGAGTAGAACTGGAGCGCTGAAAATGAGCTTGACAAAAAAAGGGGGTGCGCAAAAAAGCATCGCAACTAAAAGTCTTGAGGCGCTTTGCTGAACAGCACACGTGCAATGAGCTTGTTGTATTACAGGCGAGGCGTCGTCGGAAAAACTTTCTTCCGCCCGCCTGCAGTAAGTAACGAAAGAGAGTATTGTCCCCCGCAGTCAGAGCGGCCCAAAGTGACGGATTTTTCGAGCGCAAAAGCTCCCGCGCGTGGGCAAAACAGAAGCGCGACGATCTGACAATTTGATTAACTTTTTGCGAGGCGCCATAAACTATTTATGTCCCTTCACTTCGGTAATTTACTGCGGTTGTATAATTCAACAAGCAATGAAGTCCCCACTTTATTCGCTTAACGATCTCTGTTAATTTAATCACGTGAATTATAGCGCGAACGGGTAATCCCCGACTGCTGGCAGCTCGCGAAAAAATAAAAGGAAAAAAGGCGAGACCCGCACGACAGTCACGGAGAGCTTTCAATTCTCAAGTTTCCGAAACAAATGTGCGCGCGTGAGGATGGATGAAAAAAGGGGGGTAGCCACGCAGAATGAAAGATAGTGCAGCGCGCGTCGGATCGCAGCGACGTGCACCCGCTCGAGAACCGATGTAATACACGGGATTCGATCGGAGGCTGAGTCGCGCGGGGAGCATTTTTCACCGCGTCAAAACTGTTTCTTGTACAGGTGGAGAAGCCAAGTTGGCCGCGGCGCGTCGACAGTTTCCCGATGGCCCCGCGCGCGCCCGGGCATGATGGATGCGTCCCGGCGCGGCGTCGCGCTTTGTCAGGCTCGTCCCCATCCCGAATAAATTGAACGATGATCGACGAGTGGACTAGACGCGGCGCGCGAATCGAGAAGCCGGAATCTCGGGGACGGGAGTGCCTCTTACACCTAGATCGCCGACTATTTTCGCGTAATGACGACAATGGGAAACGTACGGGACGAGGGCTTGGACGATGTCCGAGCGGGGGATTTAGGAGACGGCCGTGTGTCCTTCGCTTTCACCGATAGTATGCTCGGAACGGGGATAAGGCAATTTGGCTCGGCGGAAATTGCCTGATTCTTTTATTTCCATCTGATATGTCATGTATCTTTCGTGGGGGGCGTTATTGATTGCTTGATTGTTATTGACGAGGTATAATTTAGTCGAGGAGCTGTTTGATAGGCAATTTATTGCTCGATTATGCATGGAGTTTAATTTATATTGGATGCGTTTTTAGTTTGGAGTTTATTACTATAAAACAGATTAAGTTTATTAACTATATTTTTACGCAAACACATTTTTAATTAATAAAATTGAGTTAAGGTGTTTATTTACTTTTTTTATATTCAACAAGTTAGAAGGTAATATGATTTTTATAAAACTATCAACTTGTCACTAAAAAAGATTACTAAGAAATAAAAATTTTAATTTTTCATATTTTAATATAAATAAAACTACCTACTTATAATAAAACTATCTACTTCATACAGTGGCGGATGAGGTAGGAAAAAAATGAATGTAACTCAAGTATTTTAGAGAATAAACCTCTCAAACAATCTTTATCTATAGACATGGTACATTTAACCAGTTCTGAAAATTTCAAGTTGTTGCTACAGTATGCGGATCATCCTTTGTTTCGACGAAATGCTAAATTACAAATTTTAATATTATCTCCCTGGAACTACTAAATTATCCAAACTGCAGCTTCGCAATTAATTTCAAAACAGAAACGACTAAACAATGAATATAATGTTAAGTTGCATTTTCCTAAGTACCGAATTTTGTATTAATAACATAATATACAAAAATATCTATTATTCTGTTTAATGAATCTATATAAAGTTTATAATGCGAGTTAAAATCTCTTCATAAATTATGTTTACTGACTCTAGTTATAACGCAGCACCACAAATCGGTAAAACCTCATCGTTATTTTCTTGCATGTTGCAGTGCGCACTGAAACTAAAATCTATTAAAACTTTTCATATTTTCAAGCTGTTTAAAATAAACTCGAAATTCAACTTCAAGTGGAATGTAACAGTTACATAACTTACAATTTGTGCAAAAAGTTTTGCAAATGGTTGATAACATACTTTTAGTGAAAGAATTAAGGGATTTTTTTTACTTTTTAGCATTTTTACTAGAACTTATACTTCAGAGTATGTAAAACTTTTTTGCGATATTACTGGTGTAAATCGACTTTTTTACGTGTACGTGTCTAAGTTGAAATTATGAGGCAATTTATGACACCACGAAATATGTATTTTGAGTTTAATATATTTATATACGGAGAAAAAAGTTCTGCTAAAATTGCAATCGTCATTTTGATTGTTCTCACAGATTATTGAAAAAATCGCAACAATTTTTTGTAAAATATACTAGAACTAGTCATCTATATCTTATCCTAGTAGAAGGGTAAAGTGGGTAAATATCTTATCCTAGCAAAAGGGTAAAGTGGGGTACATTTTTGTTTATAAAAGATGTTTTATTCGCTAACTTAAATTTCTTTTATATAACCTTCATAACAGTTTTTTTGCTAATTTAAAAGTAACTTCAGTCATTTCAAGAAAAAAACCATTTTTGCTTTTAAACTCAAGAGCCTCGTGGTTTCCTTTTTATGATCCCACTTTGGCCGACTCTCTTCTATAGTAGAATTTATTAGATTCTCAGACTATAGGTAGTAATTTTTGCATGAAATTTACAAGTTTTCCAATAATGTCCAAAATTTACTAACGCAATAGTATAGATTAAGACTACACCTATGGACAATTAATTACCCTAGAAGAAATTTCTTACAAAACGGGGAAATCCTATGGAATTCTGGTAGGATTGTGTTCCACTCTTATACCTGGGGTCTTATGGAAAATGTGGGGCTCTAGTCAGAAACTGACCTGGATAGGTGGGACATGTCCCCACCTTACTCCCATCTGTTTCTACCAGGGTAGAAGTCATTCATCCAAACAAATTTACCAAAAATTAATAGCACAAATTCTAAAACAACTATTCAGCAAGTACTCCATCTTCACACTCCAAGAGCTCGAAGAATACCTTTCTAAGTTCCCTGCTCGAATGCACGTATAGGAAAAGTCAAAGTACAACGCAAAGAGTCAACTCTAGCGCAAGAAAATGAGCAACCCGGAGAAAGAAGGGGATCGCTTACGGGGTGGATCCTCTGGAAGAAAACTGTATTTCCGCCGTTAGACGCGCGGCAATATCGAGGGGGAAAAAAGTGCGCGCGCCTCCCTCGTCCGATCGCCGAACACAACGGACGGCCGAGCTCGACTCGGCGTCCCATATCAAAGGGTGAGGGGGGCCTCGCCTCGCCGGGGATCCCTTGTCAGTTATGCGAAACGTATTTGCTGGTGATTTTCTTTGAAGCTGCTGCACGACGCGGCCCCCGCTTTGTCGGGCGCCCGCGCACACACGTGCACGCGTCGGTATGCGCGCGTGTGTCCTCGCCGTGAATCGCGCAGCCGAGGGGGAGGGCGCGGCTCGAAAAACGGCCACGCGGGCGGACCGGAAGTGCGCCTCGCGCGACGAAGGAAATTCCAAGTGGATTTCGATCGACGACGGTGCGAAAACTGCTGGAATTGGACGAGCGCGCACGAGTGCGTAAGGGCGCGGGGAAATATTTGCGCCGAATTGGTACGGAGAGCAGAGGGGGAAAGGAAAATTAAATCATTTTTGAACTTTCAAAAATTACGATTATTCAGCTTTTTTTTAATTGAATAGCATATGTTTTTTATATTTTTGGAGAGAAGCTAGAATCTTTCGCTTTTGAGATTTCATTTTTACATAAATTATTTTTCAAAGAATTAAAATTTATCTGCTGTGTCTTAAGCCGTTGAGTATCCTATGACTTTAAAATCAGTCAAATTGACGTTTATTTTTAAGTTATTTTTCATTTGAAGGATTAAAAGGAGTGGGGATTAATCGAGATAATTTAAAATACTGAATTCTTGATTTATGTAAATCTTTAATTAAAGGTCGGGTTTAAAGGTCGAGAGAAAAAAAGTGTTTTCCACTGCGCATCTATTAAAACAAATTTTTCGAGAGGAAATATTTAGAAAGAAAATCTTAGATCTAACAAATGTTTCAATAAGTAAAAAATAAAGATCTTACGTTCGACCACATAATACATAATTAATTTCTGAATGGATATTTTTTAAGATAAATTTATAGCTTCAAAACACATTTAATACCTTTGAAATGTTTACGAGTGACTAAATTCAATGAGCCAATTAAAAAGTTATTTGCGAATGGAAGAAAGCTTTTAATTTATTAACAAAGTTTGACGTAAATAGCAAATATATTCTCGGAATGAGGATTAAAACAGAATATCATTTCTAGCTTACTGAGACGAGCTTAAAAACATTAATCATAATAACATTGCTGTTTACTTTAAAAAAAAATCTATGGATAAAAACGACATTCGCGTTTTATTTTTCCGTCACTCCTTGAATAACGAATGTTAATGAAGAATCTGTTTAATCATTAGAAAGCTTATATCGATCCGCTTAACTCAGATGAATAGTACATTTGAATTTTTTTCTACGAATTCGTTTTCCATCCTCCTTGATAAAAACGAACGATTAATAATGAAAGTGGATATACCGCTAATAAAAATAATACCATATCCCTCGTATCACGTGAAATCAAGCCGACGATCTTTCATGCAGCTCTGAAAATTTCACAATCATGCCAAATCGATAAAATTTAATTTAAGAAAGGCCACGCAGCCATTCCGAATAATACCACCGGGCGCTAAAATCCCCCGGCAACGAAAAAGCGATGGGACGCGATTAGAAAATCACATTCACCCCTGAATTACTTAAATGGAAAGTGCTGACTCCGGTGTAGCGCCCACAGATCATTCAAACCTCGCGGATGTCAAAGAAAAAAAAGATAAAAATAAAACAAAAAAAAAATACCATTCCCAAATTAATTTACCCCTTCGATCCCTCGGATTACACTACGGGATTTGATTCATCGCGGGGTATTGCAATCGTTCGATTTACACACGGTCAAAGGCTCCGCGGCCCCAAAAAAAAGTGCTAATACCGGTGCAGTCTTTTAAAGAGCAGAATGAGCGCAGCGGGCGAAGCGCGAAGTGATGACGACAGGTCAAAAGTAAAAAGTACGGACCATTTATTTCCCTGACGTTTGTTCGACCGCTTTGACTAACGAACCGCGTCGAGAGAAGGAGAGGGGCCGCGAGGGGGAGGGGTGGGGCTTCGCCCTGCGCCCGTTTCAGACTACACCGCGCGAATTACCATATCCGCCCTATAGCTCGGCCTCGGCCCTTCGTCCTGCGCGTTTATACGCCAAACTCGATGAATTTTCCACGCTCGGCGTTATAGAGGCGCGCATCGCCGAGGTAAAAGTTTCCCCGGGGCTCCCCGGGCTTTACAGCATGACGGATTGAAAATTTGATGTGCTCGCGGAAAAACAACGTATTTCAATAAAGGCGGGGCGGAGATGAGATTTTTGCGACGCCGGGACTAATACTAATTTATGCGACCTCGTGAATCCAGGCCAACGACTGCGAGCGATGGACTTTTAATTTGTCTTAGGAAATGCTCTTTAAGTAATTGTCGGGCGACCCGAGATATATAGGCCTGTTATGAGTAAATTTACTGGCTTTTTATGGCATCTATGCAGTATAATATAAAATACCGAACAGTATAGGAGATTGCGAAATCTTTACGCGATATGTTGGAGGAATAGTCGAGGTTGAATACTTTTTTTTTTGTTTTTTATTTTCCGAGGAGATCATTTTGCGAAGCCAATATTGGTTTTAGCTGGAATTTCTTCAAATTCTAATAAAAATGCTTTCATTACATCGTTCTTTTCGAAAAACAAAGAGGTAAGCAAATAATTGCGTTAATTAAATCTCAATTTTCTGACAGTAACAAGGAA
Organism: Eurytoma adleriae; assembly: GCA_900480045.1. Classification (NCBI taxonomy): domain Eukaryota; kingdom Metazoa; phylum Arthropoda; class Insecta; order Hymenoptera; family Eurytomidae; genus Eurytoma; species Eurytoma adleriae. Next base: position 104,543 of record UXGC01000172.1, on the reverse strand, counting down.
TACGAAACTTCATCGAAAGAAATAATTGATTTATTGTAAAATTTAATTAACATTTCTAAGAAAACCAAGATTTTTCATAAGACTTCTCCGATTGTGCGCGAACAATAGTTTATTAGTTTTTTATTATTACAACGCTGTTTTGATAATCGTAAAATGTCGATAAAATAAGAAAAAAACAATTGAGGAAGCGGCTTATAAAATCGATTTATCGCAGTCGCGTAGAATTCCCGCGTGTCTAGCGCTGGGAATTCGTGCTCTTTTCCCGACTGTCTCTCATTTTTTCCTCTGTTTATCTGTTTTTTCTTACTTTCACGCTCGCGCATATTTATTCATGAAAAGCGGAATAATGCAGGCCTCTCGAATAGGTACGAAAATTCTGAATGTTATTTCCGAGCTATTAAATTTATGAGGGCCACAGCAGCAGCGCTTTCGATTTGGCCTATTTCTCGCGCACAAATAAATTCCGTATTTCCCAGACTTTTTAGTGCCGAGCTCGCGTGTACACACGTATACACATTTGGCACTGAAACTTTTTTCTTAGGCCTGCATTGTGTGCCCCATAAAACTGTTAATTTGCAGTATGTGTTTTCTTTCATAAAAATCTATGACGTAAACTGTACACCAATAGTTTCTTTTTATTTGGATACTGCTGAAATTTGAGTTATTTATTTTTTTTTTCAGATTTTAAAACAAATTATAAATAAGAATATGGTTTGTTCTTATGAAACATTTTAAAATCGAATTTTGATTAGGGGATTAGCAAGAAATTCCACGTGCAAACACAATTTTGCCTCGGTTGACATACTTTAATGTAATTGTATCGCTTTACTAAATTATTCGAATATTGAAATAGTTATTCTGAAATTATGTCACGTTGGAAAACCACATCAATGAGTAAATGCCATTTTATTAAAGGCATTACGTAGATGATTAACGCGATTTAAATTCTTTTCTAAATTATGAAGAAAATTTTACAAATATTTGGAATTATTTTATGGTATGAATTGTGTTCTGTCTTTATAATAATTTTAAGAGACTGTGATACTTATATTTTTTGCAAAAAATTTCCAGATTTAATCCACATGATACGATTGACTCATATTTCGTTTTCGCAAATAAAATCAGACGACTTAATGTTTATGGAAGCTAAAGAACGCAAGTGTGTTCTTCGAAAATAACAAGAATCAATACGCGTAAAAAGGAAAATACATAAATCATGAAAATCTCATCGAAATCCTCGGCCCTCATTACTTTTTACGTCGTACTTTTTCCCTAGAGGACCTGACCAATCGTCGCATTTGTCAACGTTCTATAGACATTTCAAGATATATAGGCGTGCGTCTAGCTTCTAATCTTGAAGAAAAGACTGAGCTCACGCGATCTTGAAGGGAAAAAACGTAAGATTTATGCGGCACACTCCATTCGAAAAGTGTAAAAATGTATAGAGCAAAGCAAAAAAACACTTTTAAAATAAAGCTATTTACTATATTAAATAGATCTAGAGAAAGATCATTTAAATTATTAACATTATTATTAAAATAAAAGTGCATGTATATTCGTCAACTTCCTTTCAGAAAACTTCCTTTATGCTTTTCGAAATCTAAATGTCGTGTAATAGAGTAATAATTCTGATCGAATTGTCTTTATTATGGTAAGCGAAACTTCTTTTCATTTTGAGTATAATTAATGTTTGATAATTTTTGGCCATTTTTACACTAGTATCATAAAGTCATAATTTCTGACCGAAATTGTCTGCATTTTATACGAAAGTTTATTTTGTCAAACAATTAGTATTTGACAATTTTTGATCATTTTCTATAGTAACTATGATTGTTTATAATTGAAATGCAATTTTGCGTCATTTACTAATTGGAATTCCAAAAATTACTTTTCAACTATTTATAATAGTCGCCACTGTAAGTTAAAATGAAATTTCGTAACCTACTTAACTCTTTTCACAGTTTATTTGCAGTAAATTGTTAATAAACATTTTCAATATTTGCTAAGCTTGTGGCGGTCGAAATGAAATACCAGTGACACTGCGAAGATTTATTGCATCTACTTTATTGATTTTATTTCATCTACTCAAACATATAAATACTTACGTAATTAAATGCGCGTAAGTAGTAATATCGCAAATTAGTCAGACGGACGAGAGGTACAATCAGATCTTCATTTACCGCTACGTAATACTCATAATTTTCTCCTGTTGAATCGCAGGCTCAAATTTATTTGTTTTAAAGCGGCCGCCCCTCTAAAGCATCCTCGGCGAGCTCTCGGGGCGGCCTTTCTGCCCGCCGCGCGCGCGCGGCACTTCTCTTTTTGCGGGTCGTACGAGAGCCGCTAAAAACCGGCAAGTAGCATAAATTAATGAGGCTGTAATTAGCCAGGCGTGGAATACGAATTTTTACGGGTCCGCTTTAGCTATTAATGCTAATTGTGCAATTAGCACAAAGACAGGCGCCAGCGCCGCTGTCGCGCGCCTACCCCCCGTCCCCGCCCCATCCGCGCGCGTGTGTCTACTCCGTCTGTCGGCGCCATCGCACACACACACACACACCCCGCCCCTTCAAACGGCGCATTAGATCGCGAGTGCGCGTTACGTATGCGTGAACGACGGGTGTTCGGTGTGTGCAGAGGGCGGCGGAGCGAGCCCGAAATCCACGGCGCATTATCAATGTATAGTGTATTATTCGGGTGACGGGCGATTTAATCGTGATTGACGCTTACAGGTGCCAGCGAGCTGTACAGCACGTGCGCGCCGCGGCGAGCGAGTTCGTTACCGGCACTTCGCAGCCTTCTTCGGTTAGACTCTTTCGCTCGACAGCCTTGAATCACCTTCGGGCCTCGTGCGTTACGGGGTCTTCGAACGAGTGACCTTATGCTCGATTTTCTTCGAAAATTTCAAATGCCAGCTTAGGTAATCTTTCATCGGCCTTAGAGGGGGAAAATTGAACGTAAATTTTCCGAGGGACTTGAGTTTTTTTTTTATATAATTGTTTTAACATTAGCGATGTAGAATCAAAGAGAAGTGGAATTGTGGGTCGTATTTATAATCTGTGATCAGTTTGTACGGTTTTGTAAAAATTAACTTTGTAAAAAGAAGAAATTTAAGATTAATCTTGACAGTTGCTTTGTAATATTTATCTTCCGAAACTTAATTGTAATTAAGGAAGACTAGCGGGTGCAAGTAATGATAATTACATTTTTTGAACTTCCGACTAGAAGCAATTACCTTCCTGCGTATACGTTTTCTCAAATTTGCACAAAAATAACATCAACGTTTTTCTTGCGTCTACCGCAAATTCCGTATACGTACTTTGGGGAAAGTTCATCGCAAATTCTGTCAAACAATGGTGCTTTTAAAATCTCCTCGTCAAAGTCAAAGCATTATATCCGGCTGATCCGCTTGAGACGCGCAAACAAGTCAAACGTTAAAAAACAAATTTGCCAGAGTCAGGGCGCAAACAGCGCCGAGGGAAACGTTACAAGTGCTGTACCTTATGGAAGAAGTCTTACGTGCGACTTTCTTGTGTCCCGTGGTAGGCCGCAAAGCTTGCTTCTCTCTCTTTCTCTCCCTCTCTCTTCTCTTGCTCTCTCTCTAACTCTTTCTTTCTTGCCATTTCACTCTTAGTTTCTCTCTTGGTCTCTCTCTCTTGCCCTCTACCTTGCTCTCTCTCTCTCTCTTGCTCTTTTAAATCAAATCAAATCGAGTCTCTCCCTTGCTCTCTCTCTTTTATTATCTATGTATCCCACATAATTTCTTGCTCTCTCTTTCGTTCTCTTTCTTTCTCGCTCTCATTCTCTACCTCTCTCATTCACTCTAGCCCGTTAGTTATGATATCGATACGTGTGTAGCGAGACTTTACAAACAGCCCTGGTAATTTCGAGCATAACAATGAGTTGCGCTTTAAGGATTTCCGAGTGGCGTTACGAAACCAAAGTACACCTTAAGTTTACGAGTTTATTCCCTCCACTAGCGGGGAGCACGCGCCCGTACTTGTACATTCTCCTTCCACATTTCCACCCCCACCCTTGCATACCGACCGCCTTCGCGCACAACTTGGCGGTTGCGATGAGCAAGCAGAGGCAGCAGCCCCATCGAAAAATAAATAAAACGAGATTGGCCCGAGTTAAGCGGCGGAGCTTAATCACTTCATAAGGAAGTTGTAATGAGTGGTGGAACTGTGTCAATTTTCGGAACTAAATTTTTTTAATGCAGATAGATTATATTTGTTTTTATGAAAGTTTTGCTAATTAGACTTAACGAATGTATCTCTCTAAATATGAAACTGCGAAATTAATTTAAAAAAATGTGAATAGTGACATATTTTATGTGAAAAGTCGTTCATTTATTCAATATTTGTACGACTTTTCGCATGTAATATGACAGTATTCTCATTTTCTACATTAATTTCACATTTTCTGATTTAGTCGGTATAATGTAATTAAAACTTTTATTTATGAATTGAATTTATAATGAATTGAAATTCAGTTACTTGATCATTACAATAATCTAATTACGATTTGATCTCGTTACCTGCTGAACAATAATAATGCTACATCGTGTATAGCGAACGAAGGAAAAGCGATTCGATAAAAATTGCTTTTAGTAATTAATTTAATCATAATTCGCAGGGCACAGTTTTAAAGTCAAGAATTACTATACTGTACAAAATTAAATCAAATAACATCACTTGCTTTAGCCGCAAATGCACTAGGATTAAAACGGTACTTGTGTAAATTATTTGGATTTGATTTAAACAAATCATTCATATTATTGTCCAAATAATTATAATAGCCATTATAATTAGTTCAATAGATTTGTTATTCTTTCAGATATTAGAACACTTATCGACCTTATTTATATGTTTTTTCGCTTGACAATAGCAGCGTTGATAAATTGTGAAATGGAAGAAAGGAGGAGCGGAAAAAAATCTACTCTAACAGTCAACAAAAGATATTACTTATCGAGCAGAATGCACCAGCAAACATTCTTTTTAACAAGGGCTTAATAGGATCTCCAATAGAAATCCAGGAGAATGTAAGCGGCTTTTTTGCTTGATATTTTTCTAAAGACTCTTTAAATCATTCAGCGAACGTCCACTCGATTGAACAACTTGCAATACCCTCCGCTTCTCTGTGATACAATGTTCATTCGATTTGTGGATATAAAAATAAAATATGAGTTAGCCATGAGAAGTAACTGATAAAACTTGTTCCTGGAACAGCAATGAGATATAGGTAATGCTTGGTATAAGCGTGCCTGAATAATTGCACTGATTGTCTGAGAAAAGTATTTTAACAATAGCAATTTAATAACTGCAGTTTTGCTTTATACGATTTATTTTCTTTTTATTTTATTCATCGAATATTTAAAAAAATTAAAATTTTCATTTCTCTTTTATTGATTTAGTTTGCAATATATATTTCTATATATTATCGTACATCGACCTTCAAATTATCAAAGGTCAGATTATTTTAATAAGATCTTTTTCTAAAATGATCTTGCGAAAACGTGTCGTGAGCACACGGTTTTTATGAGACTTTTCGTACCAAAAGTAAATTAGGTAAAAGGTGATATTAGGTAAAATGATTACTTAAATACATTAGGGTAGCTGTGAGTCAATAAGTAACGAGTTTAACATCATTAATTTTGTGTAAGCTCATCTAGAAACGATTATGATCTTTACTAGTTGCTTTACAAATAGAAGGACACGTATTGTAATATTTATCTGACTTTTTCCTCTTAAAGCTAACAGAGAAAATTTAGAATGACCAGCATGTTCAAAGTCATTAAATGACAAATGGTTCAGCAAAGGTAATGTATAAGTAATTACAAAAATTAATATTATTTTACTGGACACATTTGTTGCTGATAGCGAAAAGACGTTCATTATTTACAAAAAAAATCTTGATCTTTTTAGAATAATTTTTTTTATTAAAAAATTTCAATCATCTTACGTTAATTCTGGTAAAAAACATTAAGAATTATCACAAATCAATCGCTTACATCACATGTGAAAATTGAATTCTAAATTAGAACACGATGAAAAAATGTTCAATATTTGCAAAACAAATTTTCATACTTTTAAGACAATATTTTTTTAATAAATTGAAAATTTTCAAAAATCATACACGTCAATTCTAATAAAAAAAACATTGCGGACTACAATAAATCAGTCTCTCACATCCCACTTAAAGCTTGACTTCCAAACGAAAGCATGAATCGCCGAGTAACTCAAAAAGCAGTGATCTCGCCGTTGAAATCGCGACAGCAAAGGTAAATAATTTGAATAAGGTAAAAAAGCGCGATTCACGAGGCAGCAGCGGCTATTTATAAGGTCGCCCCCGTTACGGTCCGGTTGAACCTTAGATGTCATCGGTGGCGTGCGCGCGCGCGCGGAGGGCCACAAAGGGAGCTCACCGTGGAGAGTCCGCGCTGGCGAAAGGGGTCGTTTTTAACGTCGCGCTCCGCCGGTCACCTCCTCCGGCTTTGCCGTCCGCGCGCGCAATGCAATTGTCCCGCTGATGCTCGGCGACCGCGAGATTTCCGAATAATAATTCCGAATCCGCCGGCGGAGGGGAGGGACGGGGCACTCGCGTCCGCACGACCGTGTCGCGCGCCCGCTTTTTCCGCCTCGCTGCCTCATTACCGCGCGCGGTACGCGTGCACGTAACGGGGCCGCGTTTAGTTCACAGTTTGTTAGGCCGGGACGTTATGTTAAAATTAAATCTGCCGTCGCGTTTACGGGAATTCGCAGTTAGTGAATTTTTTTTTCTCTCTTTTTTACTCGTCCGCTTTTTGGTTTAGTCCTGTTAGGGTGGAGGAGGGTGGGAGAGAGAAGGGGGGAGTAAAAAGGATCGTCGGATTTCCGGAGATTTAAAACAATTTAATGACGCTGCAGATTTAGCTTGAGAATCCTGACTAATTGTGCCTGAATCTCGCGCAAAGCCTCGAGCTCGCGAGAAGCGCTGTTTCCTTCGCGAAAATCCGCGTTAAGGCGAATTCCTTGCAAAATTTATCAAAGAGTTTGAGTTTTATAGTGATTCCTGTTCTTTCGAGAGGCTTTGAAGAGAGGAATTTAATTAGGTGACCTAACGAAGAATTTCGCCAAGTTTTGCTTACATAACTTCATTTAACCATACTACTCTCTTACGTTTACTCGCTATTTTTTTGTACAGTTACTCATTGATGATATTTTTTAAAATTTATTTCACACCGCGTCACTCGAAGTTGAAAAGTAATAAAAATTTCAATGAATTATTATTTTATAAAAGCTTTTAAATGTTTCACTTCCTAACGTTAATAAAAGTTTCAAAATACTAAAGTAAGTATATAGTACTCTTTTTTCAATGTTCTAAAAAGAGGGACTGAAAGTGCATGATTATTTTATAACCATAAAAGAAACACACGGTCGTTTTCAAAAATTTAAAATTTTGTTTCGGTCTTATAGTTTTTGCTGCAAATCTTTTTTACAAAAAAATTCAACATCCTTTTAAATTTATCATAGATTTAGTCAAAACCGCAGGAGAGAGGATTAAATCACGCGGAAAAAGCTGTACAATTTTAGATAGCAATTTTGCAGAGAGCAAAGAACAAAAATCGGACACGAGTAAACACGTAGCGACGTGAGCCAATACCGGATTGCTGCAGAATGCAGAGGTGTATGCGAGTAATATTCAGTTCTTGAATCAATCAAAATAGACAGTGTACGTGGTACGAACAAAATTCGGCTATGGTATTTTTATTTAATCATCGCGCAGTGCTCCATCGAGCATGCACGTTAGCTTTTCTCCTTTTTTAGGTAGATACAAATGCAACCCTTTTTTTTCTTTTTTTTTATTGATATTCGTGTTTAATATAGAGTCGGTACTCTCAATTTCGCGAGTTACGCAGGTTTTAAAAGTTTTTGTTGGCGGTGATAGATTAGAAACATTAGGTCGACTTTCCATTTATCGAGCAATATTATAAAAAGTAGTTGCAAAAATAAGGAATGAAAAGATTTATTAACTTATATTATTAATTTGTTAGGTCTAAGCTTTTGATGAAAGTAAAAATTGTAGACTACTATGATGATCTACTTTTATTGCGCCTTTTAAAACATTTAATTTTAAAATTTGTTCGATTTTCTTTTAATGCCTCTCACTTTTCACCAATTCCACTTTTTTATAAAATTTTACGTATTTTTGAAGCTTCCACATTAGTTTTTCCTCCTACATCAACACTGCTGTTAATGCAAGTCCCGCGTCATTTCCCGCTCCGTACTAAAAAAGAAAACACGAGCTGCCTGACGAAGCGTAAAGAAGCCTCCTTCGCGAAGTCAGTCGGTAGTGATTAGCAGCTCTTTCTCGGGCGGCCCGTGCGTAAACCGTGGAACGCCAGGAGTCCCGGAGTGCCGGTAGCGCGCATAAGAAACTTTCGGCGCGTCCCGGGGAAACTTTATTAACTCGTGTCTCTCCGGGCTGTTGACTCGGGCCGCGCGGTGCCATGTGACGACTTGGAATCCGACGACGATGAAGCGGGTCACGCGCGATTAGATTTACGGAGGGGAGCGCGCGCGCGCGCGACGGGGATGAGCGAAGGCGCGGGGGAAACGGGGGGAGGGGACGTGAAAACCGGAGCAAAGGCAAACGAGAGAAAGCGGTCTAGGCTGCCACCCCCGGACATATCTTGGCTCGGGTCCACGGGGCGCAGCCTCGCTCGCGCATACAAATTTTCCGTCGGTCGGCGCTAAGAAAGAAGAGGAGGGAATCGAGACGCTTAACGCCTCCCTCCTCTCCTCTCCGAGCATCTCCCCTTGTTTCTCCCCCCTCCCCCCTGTCGATCGTTTTCCTTTCCCACTGCGCGTTATTACGTCTCTCGCTTGCGGCGATACGCGCGATACCCTCCCACCCCCTACTCTTCGGGTTTTGCACTCGTGCCTCGAAATATTTATGAGGTTCGAGTGATATCGGAATTATGAATTTAAAGGGCCCGCAGAGCGCTGCTTGAGCTACTGCCTCACATTGCGAGCGCCGGAGCCGTGTACTTTGTTTTGCATTCCAAATGCTGCGGCGCTGGTAATGGCGCGTAGATTTGAAGGGGAATCGCGTTTTCCTTTCATCGATGTTTTTTCTTTCTGCGAGGGAAAAAAGTAAACAGTGGGTTCTACATTTTGCACAATAGATTTAGCTGTGAATTGCCGAGTTTATTTTACTTTCATAAGTGTCTGTGGAAACAGCTTTGAAGAAGGGGAAAATTTATTTTTTAGAAATGTAAAATTGACATTTTCGAAAAATAAGATGTGAATCGTCGTTGGAACGAATAGTTATTATTCCAGTGAGAAGTGTTAATGTTTCTGATTTTACTAGGTCGAATCAGTATAGATTTGCTGTTTACTTTTTTCCCCGATGTAATCATGTACATATTTTTTTGGGTAATGTTTTTGAAAAGCAAAATAAATCAAGCAAAAATTGCAGATGTAGAATTTCATGAATGTTGAATGTAAAATTGGATACGAATTAAAGACAAAATAAAAATGATTCGCTAGATTTAAATAAAACTTTTCATTCGTAAATATAATATATTTCTCGTAATTTCAGTACAGAAATGATAATTTTGTTTGAGGCACAATTACGCACCCGTCATGCGGATGTAGCGAAATAAAGTTAGAAGCAACATCGAATCACGTCTTCTGCTAAAGTAATCTACTTTAGAATAGTAGAAATTGAGTTAAGAATCGTGAGAACGATTTTGACGATTCTGTACTTACTTATGCATGACGTACGATGAAAATTAGCTTATTGCACTGGAATGCTAAATTCATCTTACGCTGCTCTGTTTTATTTCTTAGGATAAAACATAATTCTGGAAAGTTGTGTTAACGTTTATATTACGTCTACTAAAGTGAAGGAAGCAGATTTCATTTTTTCTTAACAAAGCATGGCAAATTTTAGGTTCTTTTTCGAAATGGTAACTAGCACACAAGAAAAAAGCTCTTTTGGGAGTTTCGCCGCGATAAAAAGCACATTAGGGAGTTTCGCCGCGAAGAAAAGCGCACGTGGGAGTGTTGCTGTTTTTTCTCAGAAATCTCGCGAAACGTTTTTCTTCGGGGGAATCCGTGAAATGTGCTGGTCTTCTCAGAATGCCTAAAATCTGCTAATTGAATCGTGACTTTTTCCGTTAAAAATGCACAGCAGTTTTATGTGAACTTTAACTTTTGACATATTATTGTCGTAGTTCACATGAGTTTTGTTATTTAGCAAGTAAGATCTACATAAAGCGATAATGAAAAGTCAATTGATCACCTGCTCGTATATTTGACAAATTTTGATTTAACGAAATGATTTATTTTTCTTCTTCAAACAAAGAAGCTTCTCATTGCTGTTTGAAGCGAAACTAACGAGAGAAAGAAAAACACTTCTTTATTTACCTCTAACTACAAAACGAAAATTATTGGATAAAATGCACAAATTACACTTGGGCTATTCCAGATGCGTTTGAGCCCTTCGATCCAATCCTCACTCGATCTAAGAGAGAAAGAGACAGTTGGAGCAGCTTAGAAGCGCTCATATTCCCCGGCCTACATTCGCACGCGCGGTGAGTTGCAATTACTCCGCAATTTGGCTTATCCATTCTCGACTATTTCCGCCCTCTGGGCCAAATCGACGCGGTCGCCAGCCGCAGCTCAGATAGCAATCGCCGGCGCCGTCGTCGCGCGTCGCTCGCATTACGCCCCAAGTAGGATTGCGCGACGGTTCGCACACACCCGCGCTACACCCACGAGCCGCCGGGTGAGGAAGTTAAGTGCTCACTTATGGAATTGAACGCCGGCCCCGCATGACAGCTTGTCGAACGCAGCCCGTAGTCGGCCGGCTCGCGCCTTCCCCACTCTAATGCCCGGGTAATTTCTAAGCTCGTGAGCGGGAATCGCCGCGGGAGACCCTCGTAAAGGCTTATGGAATCCCTTATCGCCGGGGCCCGCCGGGGTAACACGTGCCAATAGAAATATTCGTCCGGCGGGTTTACCGTCTAACGAGTCCGCGCGCGGAAGCGTAAATCTGAATCTCCGGGAGATGCGGATAAGAGCGGGGGGTTATCCGAGGACGATCGAAGATACGGAGGCCCGCCGGAGCGCTATCCGGGGACTAAGGGAGGTGTATCGAACGTGACTGTGTGCATTGTTTCGTCGCAGCCGAAATGGGATAGAGAAGCGCGCGCGCGCGCTATTTCGATAAGGATTTCTGGCAATCCGCGGCGCGGCGCAGGGAAGGAAGAGGGATTTCGGCGGGAGATGAAGAAAGGATGCCGTCAGTCAGTCTACTGCTGTCGTTTGCATTCCGCTGGATCGACCCGTGCCCGTTGAACGAAATATGTTGTCAGTTGTCTGACAGCGGAGGATCTGCTCGAGCTTCCTTTTTTTTGCTTGCTCGCGGTGATTAATGAATTGCATCGCGTGAAAAATGAGATGTGTTCCTTCTTTTTTTAATGAGGAAGTTTCGAGGATTATTCGGTGCGGTAGTTTAACTTCTAATGGTTAATGGAGCGATTGAACGGGCAATTCTGTGTTCATATAAAAAATTAATGTTAAATCAGGGGGAGCTACAAGTGTATTCTTATCTTTACTTTAGTGCTTTTACTCACGATAAGGTAAGGAGGGCTCCATGATAATTGTTGAGACTTACCTGTAAAAGAAAAAAATATTTGTTAATCGATGTTGTAAATTTTTAATATTTTTATAGAATGTTTTATTTATAAATTTTAGTAAATTAAAGATACAAGAAACAAAGGCTAACAAAAATTCAGTCAGTTCAGTTTAAAGAAAGTAAATCGTTTTAATTCTGCAGTAAAATGAAATTCATGATTATGATTTGTCATATCGGCGTCGACATTTTCTTAATTTTTTCGACAAATTTAGAAAGTTGCTCTTGAATTCCCTCTAAAATGGTGCATAAAAGTCTGATTTCAATTTCAAATCTTTCTATTCTGAACTCTATGGGAAGAAAAATTGTTGAAAAATGTTTCGTTTATGCGAAATATCTACAAATTTTTCAACATTTTTCATCCAGTTTTCTCCTCAAATTCTGAGTGGAATGATTTGAAATTGAAACTAGGCATTGTAAATTTATTTCGATCAAAGTCCATCTATTTCCTTTAATTTTGTTTTCAAAAATTGTTTTGATTTGGAAGAACTAAAAAAAATTGTCGAAGCCGATATGGCAGATCCTGACCATCGATTTTACATCCCCTTAATTTGCTCTAGCACATTTGAAGCAATCAGCGCTACGATCTATTCAAAATTTTCGTGTTAAAATAAAAAATCACAATCATCGAGCAGTAAGAAAAAAATTCGCAAGAGATTAAAAAGCAGTCGCGACATACGCCTCTCCGGTACACAAGACCGCTGAAGAACCGCGCGTCAGAGCTCGCAGCGAGAGAAAAGAAGTATCCGCGAAGCGCGACAAGTCTAGGTGGCTCTATAGCCAACCGACAAAGGGAGCGCGCCGTCGTGGAAGCGAGAAGTCGCCGGCGAGAGAAGTGGAAGTTTTTCAAAAGAAGAAGACGGCCGTCCGACCGCACCGCGATCCGCCAGAGGGATCTTCATTTACACGCGCGGGGGAGGGAGCCGCGGCCTGCGCGGACCGCCGAGGTGGAAGCGGCCGAAAGAAAGAGGCGAAGGGGTTATACGACCGTTCAGTCGGGCAGCTATACGTGCCCGGAATAGCGGCCCCCTCTTGTTCGAATCCGGCGCGTCTCGGGGGCGGGCCGCCCTGCCGCGCTAATTTCTCCCGGCGAAATTCGCTTACGTCACTTGCACGCGACTTCGTACTTCGCCGCGGTGCATTGTGCAAATGAATGCCTGATGAGAACGAGAAAGAAGGACGCAGCGCCGCGCGGGTATAAGAATGGTCCGCTCGGAATTCCTGATGAATGGGCCGGCCGCGCGACGCGCGTGGACGCTGACGGCGCGGCAGATTGGGTGAATCAAATTTGCCTTCGAGCGCGGCCGCGCGCTTTTGTTTCGCCCGGCCAGTTCGTTATGTCAGGAGCCTTATTTTCGAAATTTAACGCTTGACAGAATAATTATAACGCCGGGGACGCTCGCTTCGCGCGGCGACGAATTTTTCAAGGGGAGGACAGCCATTAACGTATTAAAAATTGCTTTTAGCAAGTTATTTAATTAGTTTAGTTTATTTGCCTCAATTAATGAGGTTAATTTAATGTTTGTCGAGTAATTTCTTTCTTTATAATTGGAAAGCCCATTTGTTTCCTTTAATTATTTTTGCGCACTTGTAAAACTTTGTTAATAAAGGTATAACACACTTTAAAGTACTGTTAAGTTTAATGAAAAAACGATGTTAAATTCATTTTTTATACTCTTAATGTACCTTTAGTATGAAATAAACAGTAATGTGTCCATTAACCTTCAAAAACACTTTTTTTCATTTTTATACTTTAGCTATTAGTGTCGGAACGAAATTATTATCATTATAAAAATAATAACATACGCAATTCGTTCGCAAGCTGAAGCGATTAAAAAGGATTTACACGAGATTGAAATCATTTTTAAAGCATTAAACGAAATTTCGGTTGTTCGCGCAGAGCCGGACTGTACACAAGCAAAAAGCAGCGGCATTATTTAGCCATCAATCGCATGCAGTCGGACAGGTGTAGTTGCGTAGAGAAAGAATTGTTGTAGTTTAGCGACGGCGGTAATTTGTAAACATTCAAAGATAAGCTGTCATTTACACGTTTTATTAAACGACCCCCCGGCCTGCCGGTGCGCTATAAATCATACAAAACCTAGATTTCAGTGTAATGAATAATGCGTTTCTAACTGTTGTCATAATCAATGCTTGTCTGCAATGTTTTAACGAAGCTCGAGGAATTAGTGGACTGCGATAACAATTAGCATTTATCAACGATCTCATGTATATTCTATCGATTTCGCGAAATATGATTTCTATTTGTGACTGTTCTTGCGCATGAAACGATAGTTGATTGGTATGAATTCGAATGCATAATGAGTAGTGAATATTATTTAATTTACAAACCATTTATGCAGTTGCGGATGTTAAGTAGTAGAAAAAAGTATTCAGAAATTGCAGCAGTTTATAGTCTATTAATAACTGAAATTTTATTGGATTTAAAAATAAAAAATTCGAAAAAAGAATTCCAGATCTAAAAATCATGATTTCAGATTACTACGCAAACAAGAAGTTTCTTATCTACAAAATGATTAATCTTTTTTGTACTTTGACTATTTTTTAATCTAAATTCCTTTTCAGATATCGCACAAACAATGACGAAGCTATAAAAGTTCAAACCATTTGATTAAACGCGAAAAATGAAAAGTATGCACGGCTGACCGGATTCGGACTTTATCTACTGAAATAAAGAAACCGAAACAACCGCATTAGCACGACCAATGAAAAGGTCACGAAAACATCACTTCGCTAAAAATCACTTCTCCTTTGACGTATTAAACGTTGTAATACTTTGTTTAAACGCGTAAAATGCAAAGTATGCGCGACTGACCGAACTCTGACTTTATCTACTGAAATAAAGAAACCGGAACAGCCGCATTAGCACGACCAATGAAAAGTCCCAAAAACAAAAATCACTTTTCCTTTGACGCAATAAACGTCGTAATACTTTGATTAAACACGTAAAATGAAAAGCATACGCGGCTGACCGAACTCTGACTTTATCTACTGAAACAAAGAAACCGGAACAGCCGCATTAGCCCGACCAATGAAAAAATCGCGAAAACAAAAATCACTTCGCTAAAAATCATTTCTCCTTTGACGCATTAAACGTCGTAATACTGTTCGCGCATCCTGCACATTGCCCGGTCAAAAAGAAAGGGAATAAAATGGAACGGAAGAATGTTCACGCTCAGGAGATCCATCGTGCGTATCGGCGCGGCTAAATGCTTTGTGCGCGGCGGCGAATTAATTGAAAGCGCCTCGTTTTTTCTTCCGTTTAGCTTCAAAAGCGCTCGTAACTAAATCTCGGCCCGAGCTCCCCCGAGCGCGGGCAAAACGTCTCTCGCGGACGCGCGCAATTTTCCGCGCCGCGGCGAATGGCCCGCGAACTGCGCGCGATTCATACAACGCGAGACGGAAAAGAAATAGATTTTCCGCCTAACGAGACGGAAACCAACAAATACCAAATGCGAAGGCAACGCCGGGGCCCTGGAATGCCGCCAACCACACATGATAAAACACGCCGCGCCCGCGCGTGTTTGTACGAATCTCTCCCTCTCGTTTTTTTACGTATGTATATATAAATAGACACATATATATTTCTGTGTATGTAGATGTGTATGTGTGGGTGTGTTTGTGCGTGTGTAACGAGCGCCGCGGCGTTTCCATTTTCCGCGGCTCTTTTCGCTCGTGTATATCTTTGCCGAGCGTGTGAATTCCTGAAGCGGGCGAAACAAAGCGGAAATTCGTTTGCGCATCGAAGTTAATGTAACCGGGAAATGGGCTGCGCGCGCGCAGGGTGGGGCCGGGAGGTGGAGGTTAAATTCGTGAGATTGCACGTCGGGTGTTTATGCGAACGACGATACGCCGCGCCGCGCGCGAGCGTCGAAATTGTTATCTCCTTTTTCAGCGGTAGCCCTTTGCTTTGGTAATTAGCATAATGGTATTCAGGAACGAAACGGCGGAAGCGAGAATTTCCAAATTTTGCCGCTCAAAACAACAGAGGTCAAATTTACGGCACTCAATGGGCGAGTGGAGTTCTTTTTAACAATTTGACGTTTGGTTCTGGAAAAGATTTGACGCTCGGATCATCGTTTTCCGTTTATTTTAGAAAATTTGTTTCTTAAAAATAATTAATGTATAAATATTTCCAGTTAATAAATCATTTCTTGCATTTTATTAATAAATTATTTCGAGGCTTGGAAAAACGATTATGTCAAAAAAACTGTTGCTTTACTTTCTATTTAAAATCGAATTAGTGAAAAACTACTGCGGTGAGTAAAATTCGTCTAAACGCAGTGAAAGCATCTTTCACTATTTAGTGATTAGTGGATAATTATACTAGTTTTTCACAAATTCAACTTTAGAGAGTTGAAAAAAGACTGAAACGAACTTATGTTAAAGAATTTATTTTTTTTATCTAGGTGCAGATAAAGTGTAATATATAAGCTTGTAAAAAATTAGGAATTCTCGTTGCAATTTTTTTCACGCGTTCGCATAATAAAAATAAAAATGTTATTCTATTAAAAAAGCATTTTCCTAGAATTTTAGTAAATAAGAGCAATAATCTGATTTCCAAGCGGAGCAAGCGCATTATGTAGGATGAAAGGCGACTGCAAAGCAGATAGTTTTTTGTAAATTTCCATGCCCTAAATAATAAACACAATTAAAAGTTTTTCAGGCATGACAAATTGAAAGCGGTTTTCCCTTATCAACCCATAAACAAAAGATGGATGAAAAACGATATTTATTAAAACCGAATTTTTTTGATAATTATTACATTATAATCTACGTGGACAGCTATTCGCTACAAAAATACCTAATCTAATTTAAATAAGAATTAAACTTTTTACCATATACTTAATTACCTTATTGTATCAATAACAATGAAATTTTTAAACTTGAAATATAGATAAAAGTAGGAAAGAAAAATTATTATATTAACTACAGAAAAAATCTTGATTGAAAGACACTTGAAGAGGTTCCGTCAATCGGATCAAGTGCCGAATGGCTACTTGAAAAAATCTTCGCGCTCTACTAACACCGCAGTAACCCTTCCTCCTTCGCCTTTTCGCGCGCCACAAAAGAAGTGCCGGCACCTGTGCCCGCGAATACCGCGAGATCATTAAAAGCTCCTCGGCCGAATGCCGAATTATTCCTCGGCGCACTGCAAGCGGCCGAGAAATGGTAACAATGAAAAGTAACACGGGAGACTTACGAGCGACGCTCCAAGAAAAAAAAAACCACCTCACTTCGCGTAATAATAAAAAAAAGGGTCCTCTAAGCACTCGAATCGCGTCGTTCGCGCGTACCACCGCGACATTTGTTCTCAGCCGACCCCACCCGGCATAAAGCGCGCATATACAGGAGCGGGAAAATGCGGCGGCGGCGTCAACAAGTCGCTTGAAAAATGCACGCGCGGCCCCGGCTGCGTTTACGGACGTACACCTCGTAAAAATCATGCGCCGCGAGAATAAGTGGAAAGGATGAAGCCGAGCCGAAAGGGGCTAGTGTACTCCCTCGAACTGCTTCGCCGCGTGATGCACCGCCGGCGCGTAAAAGATATTTGTGACCCGGTAATGCGATGCCGCGCGGTTTCTCCCGTCCTCGCTGCTGGCGTTTAATGAGCGCGTTTCGTTCGCGGACGATCGATGCCCCGCCGGCTCATCGACCGACTTTTTCGTCGGCGATTTGTTTGACGGCGCGTAATTCTCGCAATTAAACGGGGATGTATTGAATTAATAACGGACGATTTACCTTTATTAAACGAAATAATGTGGAGCGCTTTTTTTGTTAGACGTGTGTGTATGCGTGAACATTGAATTATAACTTCGTGTTTCGATTTTTGGAATTGCTGATATATTTATGATAGACTGTTCCTTTCTATTATGCAGATTATGTATGCATAGTGGAACTGAAGTGATTTTATTGAAATATTGATTATGTTTCTCTTAGTAGGTCTGTCCTAGTATCAAGGATTTTTAGATATTTTTTTTTAATAAAAATGAAAAATTAATGGAGCCAATATTTTACACTGTTTTATTTAATAATTTTTGAAATAGAATTAATTTAAATTTGTAAATGCAATATTATTAAATATTTTGATAGTATTTTTTATGAATTTAGTTTTTTTTTATTTATTTTTTTATTTTTTTTATTATATTATAATATATTTTTTACTTTGTTTATAATGAAATAGAGAACTTTTTTTGAAATTCTTAAATATACTAGTAACCAATGGCAAATCTATGAAAGTCCACCTTGGATTATACATGTAAAACGAAAACTGCGTCTGACCAAACTCGGGCTTTACTACTGAAACTAAGAAACCGGTACAGCTCCATTAGCGAAAATCGCAAAAATAAAAATTACTTTGCTAACATTCTATTCTCCTTCTTTTGAAATTCTTAAATGTGCTAGTAACCAATGGCATAGGTAGAAATGTTTAACCTTGGATTATATATGTAAAACGAAAAATGCATCTGACCAAACTCGGGCTTTACTACTGAAACTAAGAAGCCGGAACGGCTCCCATTAGCGAACATCGCAAAAATAAAAATTACTTTGCTAATATTCTATTCTCCTTCTTTTGAAATTCTTAAATATGCTAGTCTACCTTCGAGTCGATAGTATATCAGTGTCAATTTCGGTTTAGTATGATTAAAAATAGAATTGTTTTTTTGTTCTATAAACCAGCCCGAACTTGTTTTTTTAGAGTATTTTACCAAACAAAATGAAAATTTAATGAGAAAGCCAATAAGTTACGTCTTGCTACTTTAAGAAACGTCAATCGGTTCAAAACTTATGGCCGATAAATAAAAAAATATTGAAAATCCGCTTAAACCGGTGCATTATTTATTACAAAATTGACAATCGAAAAATATCTCTCACAGTTCCAATAAAATCCGCGACCTGGAATTTTAATAAATCTCCCGCTCGAAGTATCGAATATTTAATATTCCAGGCTAAGACGAATGGACTAAATTTTAAAAATAACACTCACGGAGTTCCATAGAAACAGATAGAAACATAGAGCTAGAAATAAGTGTTCGCGAAAACACATTTCTAACTGTCATTACGTTTCGCGAGTAGGAGAAGAAGCGCCGGTAGAGTAGCGTCGCCCGAGTAGAGTCACGCGAGTGTTTCGTGACAGGCCACTTCCGATCGTGTGAATGGGGAAAACGCGGAGGCGTATATTTTATTTCGTACATTTATAAGCGTGACAAGCTCCTAAGCCGTTATTCTTCGATCGTAAGTCCACCGCTCAAATCCCTCGGGGTGCGGCGGCGGCGTCAGTGGCATCGAGCCATTGTTAGCGCGGACTCGACGCCTCGATATGAGCGGAGGAGTGAACGAAAAAAAAAGGAGCGCGACAAGACGTCGCTATATGCGATAAAAAGCTTAATGAGCTCGATATCGACTGGCTCATTTATATTGATGAGGTCGTGTAGCCCGAGGGGTTTAATCGAGAGCATACGTGTGTAAGTGACCTTTTGTTAGAACGTGGACATTTATTAAGGGTCCCGCTCGCAAGTATGAAAGTTTTATTCGACGAGCGAAAGGTCGCGGGGGGAGTAATGTGTTTACGAGCTTAAGTATGAGTAATAAATGATTGTAACTACGCAAATTAGCTAATTAGCAGTTACGTTGCTAATTTAAGTCCGTAGAGCTTATATACTTCAATATTCTGGAATACAAAATGACTTTATTAATGATTACAGCACTTGTTAAGTACAGTAAAGTCAGGACTTTGTGTAATACATAAGTAACATTATAATTAAAATTAAAAACGTATTTAAACTTATTTAATTCATATTTTTATTTAATCGATTGCCTAATTTAGCATAATATAATTACACTTATCGTTGATTAAACAATGGAATAGTGTATAAATATTAGAAACAAACGTATTTTCATTTTTTTTTTTATTTTTAAATTTTAATTGCATGCACTCGAAAATTATGTTCACCGATTTTCTTTGTGCATAAAAAATTATCTTCTTTTTTATATTAAGCCACTAATCGATCACTACGTTTTAAACATTCGTGATGTGTACGTACACTTTTTTCAAGCAAATCATTTATTCGTAATTATCACATTAAAAGTTGAATGGTTACTCGACAGTTCCGTAATTAACAATCTCCCAAATCAATTTTTTACTGCGCATGTAATAAATCTGTTACGTTAATAAAAACATCATTAATCGCAAGTGAATTTAAATCGATCAGTTCGCAAAAAATATCCAGACGTTTATCAAGCCGCAGATTAGTAATAAAAAACGCATACACAAACTTCGATCTATTTAAGCTCCACTTTACTCGACAATTTAAAAGTATTACTCCGGCAGTACCTCGGCTCGCGGTACAGCTCGGTGGATGTCTTTCCCAGTGGGGTGGAAGCGGGGGGGGCGAGCAATCAAACTTCCTCGTGACACAAATCCGCGTCCAAGCCTCACGCACAATAAAGCGCAATATAATCCCTCCTGCAAAGTTGATCAAACCCCCGGGCCTCCGGCGGCGCGTCCGCGCTTAATCGTCGCCGGGGGTAGCATCTGGCGATATTTGGATTTTGAATACCAGCGGCTTATTGCGGCGCGCGCATCTGCCGAGCTTCATTGTGCCGAAATCTCGGGGTACGCGCCGGAATCGCGTATCGATTGATATCCGGCCGCTCGCATACCAAAAGGGATATACCGCGTGCGCGCGCGCGCTGACAATGGCCCCTCGGAACGCCCGCTGCTTATATCGCCTGGGCCTTCCCTCTTGCCTCCCATCCCTACCTCCAGGCTCGCTCTGACCTCCTCGGGTCGGCCCGTGTGTGCGCTCGATCGGTGCGCGTGCACAGGCGGGACTCTCCGGCGGAAGGCGCGCTCCCCCGACGCATTTCCAATTACTCTGCCTCCGCGAGGGCCTCGCGCCTGCGAGGAAAGTCCAGGTGCGAGCGCCGCGTTGATTTGCAGCTCAGGCGTACACGGGCGAGCTTGCAGCGACGCGCTGACTAGCGTTGCTTGTTCGTACACTGCGGGCTTGGGAATGTATACGCGGGGAACTGATGTAACGTTTGATTATACAGTTTGTTTGAGTTACTTTTGTTCTTTCAGGTGTGCAGGAGACTTTATAATATCGTGGAAGCTTTTAATTTTTGACGTTGAAAATTTATTTCGCCTGCGTTAATGGAGAATTTTTGAAAATAATTTATGGTATTCAACGTAATAATTACTTGAGAAATCGTAATCGGCCGATTTCTTAGTTTCAGTAGTAAAGCCCGTGTTTGGTCAGACGCGTTTTTCATTTTACACGTGTAATCCAAGGTTGAACATTTCTACCTTTACCAAAAAAAACTAAATTCATAAAAAATACTATAAAAATATTTAATAATATTGCATTTATTTTAAATTAAATCTATTTCAAAAATTATTAAACGCGTTTAGTAATAACGGAAATTTTTACAGAAAAATCTTTGCAATTTTTATCTAAATCTTGCTGGTCCACTGAGCTCCGTAATTTTTACAGAAAAAGCTCTGTCATTTTTATAGGAAAAGCAAAACTTTTCATGACATCCAAGATTTAAATAAAAATAACAAGGATTTTTCTGTGAAACTTACCAACTTTGCAAACCATTTCAAGATTAAGTACATACGTTATTTCAAGTAATTTTTACTGCAAGCTTTACCTCAAGTTTTACGAGAAATTGATCTCGAAGTAGAAAAAAGAGAAAAGTAAAATTTGAGTGCATGATTTTTAAACAATTCCAGTAACGTTTGTGTAAGTGTTATTAATGACTGAAAGTTAAAGGGCGACTGTAATCTTAAAGCGTATGTGCGGAGAGAGGACATTAAGAGCCCGATGATAAATTGTTCCGCGTGCAAAGTGTTTTCACTTTTTTTGTGAAAAAAATAAAATTTTAGAATATCGTAAAAAACCTGTTAGTCCGAACATTTTTATCCGTAAAAATAAACGTTAGTTTATGAAAAAATGGTTTTTAACTGAATAGCTAGTGCAACATATTTTTCAACGACTTTTTAATTTGAATTTATAGCTTAAGTCAAAACATATTTTCAATCGGCTGATATTTTTCACTTTACGTGGTACGAAAGAATAAAATACTCAATAGAGTATCAAATTTTTATTACATTTGCTACTCTGTAGCGTCAAAAACTAGCAGAAACATTTTGGAAGAGGTAAGCATAAAAGAAAATGCATTTTAATGTAAAATTAGTTACGCTTAAAAAAATTATGAGACATAATGACCGCCGGTCATTCAGTGCGTAACTAAAACCTCGAGGCGCTGCCGCCTTATTATTATTACTTAAATAAATTAATTTACGTGTATTATGAAAAATATCAAAGTTTTTTCAAAATTAAAATTTTTTATTTTTTAAATCCTTTAAAAGCCTTACGTTTTGGTAATATATATGTATGCATCTTAAAAGCTTTCTTTTGTAAGTCTATTATTTTAAACGCAGCGAAAAGATTTAGTATAGCTGTTTAATTTTTTCCTTTTTCTTCATTTTATTTTTCTATCGCCAAGTTAAGCTTTTGTTCTAATTTAAGCTCCGTTGGAAATGGAAAAACTACACCGTTCTCTCTTACAGCACAGTAAAGTGCATTATGAAAAAAATAACGTACCGCGAGCATTTTTATCCTCATTTCTGAAGTAAAAAAACCTATATTAAGATGAATTTAAATGTAGAACACGCCCACTATGTTGCGGACGTAAATTCACGCTAAACATAACAGCCGTTACTGCAGAATTTATATAAAAATAAGCTGGAGCGTAAAATCGTCAACTCGACGCCCAAAAAGTAGCGTCGTGCGCCCTTCTCCTAGCAGAAAAAAATTATAATCAATGGTCGCATCTCTAATGGATTACTATATATAGTCATACTACAGAATTTTCTTCCCCTATTATGACCACATTACAAGTATTTCGTACTTATTCCAGTTTTTTTTCTGTAAGTACTTAAATAATTAAATTAAATACTACTAGTGTATTATCGATTATACGCAGATCCAACTAGCAGTGTCCGTGTAAAGGAATCCCATAGGCGAGGATCGTTAAGTCAAGTCGCGAAGCATCCGGTAAATCAAATTCATAAGCTCGTGCATAATGGATCTCGAGGGGTTGGGAGTGAAACCCTCGACGCAAATGCAGCCGCGGCGTCATTCTAATGCCCCGAATTTTTTTGCCCCAAACTCCTCCTCTCGCGAGCCTCTCTCGCGAGTCCTCTCACTTACCCACACGTATATATATAAGCGGACGCAATGCCTCGAGGCAAGGACCGGGAAATTCCGCAGCTCCCGGCGTTCTCGAATTACAGTGCGCTGCAGAAAATGCGCCAACAATTTGTTACGGGGGGAAGTGCAAAAACTTTTCGTAAGACTACCTAGTAGACGAGAAAGAGAGAGAGAATGGAGCGCTGAATGAAAGAGCGGGAGAGAAAGAGGGAGAGAGACTATTATGCCGGTTGTACCTCAACCGCGCAGCGCATACTCTCGCCCCCTCCGAGTGGATACGCTGCACTTCCTTTTAGACGTTTCGAGATTGCGGCCATTCTTTAAGTCCCGCTACTCCCTTTCCGGTGCTCCTTGCGCGCTCGGTCCTCGTGGCGAGTCTGCTCGGGGCAGCGAGAGCTGAGCCGATGTTTAGGCCAGTCGATAGAGAAAAAAATGACTGATTCTGTGTCAAAAGTTGCAGTGAAATACCACCGGAAGGATTCCCCTCTAGTAATTAAATATTTTTATAGTATTTTTTATGAATTCAGTTTTTTTTATTTATTTTTTTTATTTTTCTTTTATTTTTTTTTTATTTTTTTATCTTTGTTTATAATGAAGTAGAGAACTTTTTTCGAAATTCTTAAATATGCTAGTAATCAATGGCAAAGGTAGAAATGTTCAACCTTGGATTATACATGTAAAACGAAAAACGAGTCTGACCAAACTCGGGCTTTACTACTGAAACTAAGAAACCGGAACAGCTCCGCAAAAATAAAAATTACTTTGCTAATATTCTATTCTCCTTCTTTTGAAATTCTTAAGTATATCATAATGTAACATTTTGACACGTTTTATTAAGTAACATTTTATCAACAGTTAAACGCAAAAAAGTGTAATTTTTTTAGCGATTTTTGCTTCCTGATTAAAACTAATGGAGTCTTGATCCAGATCATAACTATAATTTTAATACTCTAAAGAGGGAAGTTGTAGAGAATTAAAATGCTCATAAAATAAGCTTTTATACGACTTGATCGGATCGTTAGTTTCGGAGAGAAGTCTGAATAACCGGAAAATTCATATTTTTTCGAAAATTCAGTATCTGTCGCTCTACATTTTTTAAAATACTCAGCCGAACTTTCGGAAACCTCTCAAATTTCTTCCAGTAAAAACTTATGAATTTGAAATCAGTTACGCACTGATCACTTAAATAAGTGAATACTCACTTATTTACAGTAACAAGTGCGCATCTCTTTCGAAATTAGTAAAATTATCACAGAAAGAAATTTTTTAATGCTCTACCTTCAGCGAGCCTGGAGACTCCTGAGCTTGTCCAATTTTAATTTTTCGAATGCATAATAAACACTGGTGCAAACGGAGTAGCCACGCGATGTCCGCAGATCCCGGCAGCCTTAACGGTTTGTTTGTCGGACACACAGTGTCCGAAGAGCAGCGCCGTTTGCCGTCGGGATGCCCGCGGGTTATCGCGCCGAATCGTCATCGAATCACCGGGCTCTCTCTCTCCTCGCCCGGCAAACATTATTCCACTCCGGCGGAGCCCAGGGCTCCGGGCGAGCCGCTGCGTTACGCCGACCTCTTCCGCGTGAACCGCTGCTGAATTTTTTAGCCCGGGTTATTCGGGGGGGAAATGTGGGACGAGCCCAGCTGATAAATAGTTGAGCGAGCGGTGACGAATTTTCTGCGCGCTCGGGCATTCATAAGTTGTGCCTACGTGAAACTTATTCGAAATGAATTATCGTAATATTGTTATTTGTGCATACGTAAGCTTTTAGACTCGTCATCGTTTATTATTCGATCTTCGCTCGGCGAGGTCGTTGCATCCTACTCAGCAGAATTTTCGGATAGTGCCTGGTAAAAAATGACGCGATAGTGATTTCAGCACGAAATTATTGCATACATCTACTGTAAAATGTAGGCGGAACGCGAATATTGTTATACAAATGCGGCTATTTAATTGTACAAGCCTAGTAATCATTTTGGCGCTCGTATATGATTTATCGCGTATTTTTTTGTTGATGTAACGATGACGATAATTTTTTATTTCGGAGGGATGAATAGCCTTTTCAGAATTCGAACAGAACTAAACTTAGTTTATTAATAGAGTTGTCACTCTTTCAATTAAAACAAAGAGGCGCATACAGCGTTCGTGAATTATTCAAGCCCTGTACTTTTCATCATCCTACAATTGCGTCATAACTATTCATGTCACGAGCACAATCATTTTCCGGAATTCAATTTCAGATCAAGGGTGGTTTCAGAATCTTGTTGCGGAGGAATACTTCGGGAATATAAATAAAAACTTCAAATTTTCAATTAACTCAAATTAGCCTTTTTATATTCACTGGGGTAATTGTTCAATCTTTTATTTATAACTAAATTAAAAACCGCAGTTTTATGACTTCGAAATAAGTTTAAAAAAAGCAATCAATCGACGCGATAGAGACTTTTTAATTGAAAGGAAATACAAGGTGTTATATAATTTACGCGTACCAATCACCAGGTGGGTCTCGTTAGTTTGGGTCACTGATTTTGTCGAAACTTTCTGCCCGGTATTCTTATGCCAAAATTTTGGGACCTAACGTAGTAAATCCCCTAAAGTTAATTTTTCTCTAAAATATCGCATTTCTTT
This sequence comes from Eurytoma adleriae, assembly GCA_900480045.1. Taxonomy (NCBI): domain Eukaryota; kingdom Metazoa; phylum Arthropoda; class Insecta; order Hymenoptera; family Eurytomidae; genus Eurytoma; species Eurytoma adleriae. The sequence continues at coordinate 78,989 of UXGC01000172.1, read as the reverse complement.
ATTTGATGATACTTCAACTTTTATAAAATCTAAAGAGTACGTCAAAAAAATCAAATTAAAGCTTCAAAAGTTCTGTACAATAATAAACATAAGTACGTGGTATTGTGTATTAACTTTTGAATACTCATTTTATGTTTTTTAGGCTCATAATTATTTGTACAAAACATGAAACGCAATTGAGATTCTTTTTAACGAAATAAAACCATTTAAATTATTGTTTTCTTTTCTCTGCATTTGTTTGTTTTTGTTTATTTTTGTATGCAATATCTAGGTTTTTTGGAAACTGAGCCATCATAAAATAATGAAATACGAAAAAAAATTTCGAGTGTTATAGACTCTAATTTTGTCATAAGAAAACCGCATCTAATGTCTCAACAAAATCTATCATCCAATCCAATCAGACTTTCCTGGTCAGCATTACAAAATGAAAATGTTATGCTCATAATTAAAAGCTTTTATTTTTCTTTTCTATACAAAATGAATGGAAATTAGCGCTTGGTGCATTTGTCAATTTGTAACAAATATAGTTCCATTCCCGCTAGTATTTATTGATGGAAATGATTGCTCCGCAATTTCTTAAGTTAAGTGCGATCGAAGGCATAAGCCGAACGAAGAGTTTAAGAGCGCGGGGGCTCAGCGTAAGGAAGGCGTTAACGCTAGTCGAGTTTAAGTACGACAGCGATGAAACGGGAATCCATTACGCGCAAGTTTCTGGTCGATCCGTTCGCGGCGTCTAAGGGAGGCGCGCTGGCGCGGATACACGAGCGTCGGCGGCTGCGCGCCGATAGGCCGGCGCGCCATTAAAGTGCAAAGTTACCTCGATCTTGCGCTCGCGCACGCGTCGCTCGGGTTAACTCGCGTCGACCATAAGTACTGGTCATATTCTCTCCACCCCCCCCCCTCCCCCGCAGCGCCATCCGGGCCGCGCTTCCCCCGCCCCCGCGTCTCTCCCTACGGCAAGGGTTAAGTGCCTACTTCTACAGGCACTTCTCCTCGATGGTTCTTCGCCCGGCCGTGTCGGAGAAAAAGTATTGTTCCTATCCCGCCTCCCGGCCCCGGCTCGCTTGCTGTCGCCAGAGCAGAAGGTAAACTAAGAAACGGGACTCCATCGCCGTTCTCTCTTAGCTATACTTCCGCTCCTCCTCTTCTCGAGCTCGTCCGCGTTCTTTTTCTAGTCTCCTTCGCTCTCTTTTTCTCTCCCGCGTACACTCTGTTGGCCTATCCCTCATTTCTTTTTTAGCTGATCCGAGCTGTTTTCGAGGCGTCAACTACTTGTGACCTTAATCAGACTTGTTCGCCCCCTCCCCCCTCGAAAAACTGTGTCACACGAGTAAATTTTATTTCGTGAAAATCGACGACCAAATTTCATTTGTTTTAATTTTCTCAAATGAAGAAATAACTGGGTAAATATTGATTACAGTTAATGTAATTTTTCGACTAATTAATCGCATTTATTATGACAAGTATATGCGGCATATAAATAATTATTAAATAAAGGCGATAAGTTCAAAACAAATTAAGTCTTCGATAGAAAAACAAATTATTTACTCATTAGTACAGTTAAAAACTTAAAAATAAAGAATATAAGATCAGATTCTACAGCCTTACTGACAAGTGCAGTATGCTGAAATAGGACGAAACTATTCAATAAATAAAATATATAATTTACGGACAAAGTGTGTAAAGCTGCGTTAGTGACACAGTTACATTTTTCACTGCTACTTATAACAAGAATCTAACATTTTTTTAAGCAGTATTTTATTTTCTGAAGCGAAGAACGTGACCAACATGCCACTGACTGGCAGGGTAAAAAAAGGTCTAAAGCGACATGGAACGTTCAAACGTCAAAAATATTCAACAATCTCAAGTCCCTCTTCCGAACCCGCAAATAAAAGACGTTTTGTTGACACGTGTTCTCAGTTACAAGGTGACACTTGGTTATTCTACCTCCAGGGAAAAAAGGGAGAAAAAAAAAGTGTTCGAAGAATACGAAATATTTTTGTGAAAGATGAACGTTCGGAATTTCCCCGGTAAATTAAAAACAAATGCGCCAGAAAGGGAATACCAAATAGAACGGACGCGAAGAAGTTTTTGTCCATGCTCGCATTATTATCGCATTTTCGACTTGCGAGGGAATTCCAAGAAAATGTAGGTTAGATGGATTTTATTATGACTTTTTAATGGGACGCATCGATGGGTATAGGATATGATGTATCGACGATTCCGGGATATTTCCAGTAAATAAAAATTCCTTCTTTTATTGGCATAAATCATTTGTAAATTGCACTTAACGAAACATTCGAATGAAGCTGAAGGTATCTGAAGAGCATTTCGTGAAAAATTGAATTTGATGAATAAAATAGGTATGCGTTTCTATTTGCAATTCAAAGAAGAATAAATGCATTATTAGCTTAAGGTGGTTCTTGACGTATATTCCAAAGCCATAAAAGAGAATACCGCATATAAAATTATAGCAAAAATGTAATTTATATTATGTATAATTCATTCGTATTAAATTTATTTCTCTCAGTTTAAATAAATTTTAGAGCGAAAACTAAAAAAACTTTTAAAAAAAGGTAATGGTTTTGTTTATGTTGTAGGATTAAATTATTCGCGATGATTCAGTCCAAATTTTTATAATGAATTTAGCTTAGTATGCATTTTTTAGACTATTGGAAAATACGAAATGCTGTAACATGTATAATATTTGCGAAAAAATATTTTAATATTAATGCATTAAACTGGGCGACGTTGAAGTTACAATTTTTATTTATTCAATACAATATCCAGTAAATTGTTGAAATATTCTTCAATACAAAGAACATCACACATTTGTTTGCTAATCCTCTGCAGTTCTTGAACTTCGGCAAGAACCAACTCGACGATAAAAGAAAAAGTGGAACGACGACTAACATTTTATCAATTTTCCCAATAATAAATTGCAAGCCTAGCTTCTCCGGCCGATTAAATTGCATCAATCCTCTTCGGCAGTTCCCCCGCAGCCGCGTCGCGGCAGTCGCAGCTAAACTTAGCTGACGGAGCACACGGGGCGTCGTTCGGTTTTTCGCGCCGCGCGCCCCCGTGAGCCGTGGGAAGGGCGAGCGCGCGACGCGTCGCCCCGGGGAAGATAATCGAAAACCAATTATGTGAAAGCCTCGTAAAATTCGCGGGCCCTGGAGGAATCATAAATCCACGCGGTATCTATCTCCGCGACGCCGCCTCCTGGCGCATCGACGGAGAGAGAGCGGCGTCAAACCCCGCGCCGTATATATACCGGAGAGTCTCTGAAATTTTTTGCCGCGTGCGCGCCCTTTCGGCCACCCCCGATTGTCTTCCGCGCAGTTGCGCTCCCCCCACCCGGTCGAGCGCGCGCGCGCGCGCGCGAAAAGTCGGCGGGAGGGGCGGAGCCCGGGATCGCCGACTCTCCAGAGGTCACGGATCATTATTACTGCGGGGGTGATCGGGGCGAAGCGTCGCCCGGAATATAAAGTACCGTCGATGTCCGTCAGCTTCCGCGGGAGGGTGAAAGAGAAAAAAAGCGGAGGGACGGGTATAAGGGGATAAAAAAAAAAGGAAGGAGAGGAGAGTATAAGCGACGGGTCGGAGGACCGAGGGCTTTGTGTGCAAGCCGCGACGGGCAGACAAAAAAAAAGGCGGTTGCATGTGTCGTGTCGCCGGTGCTGAATTTTTTATTCCCTCCCAGATGGGGGGGAAAATCTACGCTCCGCACGACCGACGTCAATTATTACGCCCGTTTTTCATTTGAAATTTCATTCTGCATTGTGGATGGATTGCCCTTTTTTTCCTACGGATACGCTTCCGCGTCCTTCCCGCGCTCCGATTGTTATTCAGTTGATGAACTATTGAGCAAACACGAAATCTCTCGACAGGGTTGTAATTTAAGCGCCGACCCGCTTGCCTCGGAGCTTGTAAAAAATTTACTTTGGTTCCACGCTGATTCGCCCAGCGCCGTTACCTTAAGTTTCATTATTAAATTTTATCCCTCCATTATGCTCTCGATAATTTACTTTATTCATAGAATGTGCCAGAAACAACGTAAATTTCGCAAGCGACTCGGAATGGAAATATTCCCTAGGGTTAATAAGATTTGTCCTTCTTTCGCTGATTTAATACGACCCCGTGGATTTCTTAAGGGTGTAACATTAAACGTAAATGAGCGCGGGTCGAAGGAGCGCGTGCCAAATTACACCAATCGTCATTCCCGTGGCGTTTTCCTTGCTCCTCAATTTTTAATCATCCGCCTGGTGAAAACGAAAAGGAGAAAAAAAAACCTAGCGTGGAGGAGAGTATAAAGTGTGAGCTAAACCGAATTAGCGTGTCGGAATTTGCGCGAATTCGCTTAATAGTGCGAAGTCTAAGCGTAATTGCACGCAATTATGCAAAGGATCGTGTAGTTCGCGTGCAATTGAGAAGAGCCATGTGCAATCACGCAAGGAAAGGAGACGCTCGGGGCTTCTCCGAGAGCCGCTCGGTCAAGAGCTTAGAAGCCTTTGAACTCTGACGTCAATAGTAGGACTTTCGCGGATCCAGTGTCAAGAGAGAAAGAGAGAGAGAGAGATAGAGAGAGCCAAGAGACAGAGGATATAGCGGGCGTGGAACAGTCGTACGAAAAGCAGCTATTAACCGTGCACTCCACAACTGTTGAATTCTTGAACGATACAAACAGTCAAAGGACATTTTGGTGGTAATTGCTACTACCCTGTGTCATTGGATTAGTTTATGTCAATCTTGATTGAAACGAATGTGTATACAAACGATGAGATGTACTTTAGGTGAAAAGGCTAAAATTATTCCGTAATGTTTGTGTCGCATGTAGGTCAATCCTTTATCAAAGCAATCTTTTACTGACCTGTTAAAAATCTATACATGCAGATGAAAATTTATTGTAATTTTTGAAGGTGAAAATAACTGTTTGTTTGTAAAAATTGCCACAGTTATATTAAATTTTACAATAAAAATTGTAATTTTTTTCTCATTTCAAATATATCCGACACCTTCAAGAATTTATAGATAAAGGAGGATGCCCTCCGATGCTCTTGATAAATATCAACAGGAATTTTATAAAACAAATGCGTACGTAATACTCTATTTTGCATGAATTAATTATTCTTTTATTTGTTTTATCTCTGATATCAAAAAGAAAATATTAAAAAAATTACTTTATGCAATTATTACTACTGAATGTCGCATGAAATATTGATTTTTCTACTTATTTTAACAAACTTTATACTTGCTATTCTCAACTTTCCCTTCACTTGCCTAAATCAAGTTTTTTTCTAATTGTTTATTCTTATAAGCCCTATAAACAAAGTCTAGAGTTTTATATGTTTCTCTACATTTATTTTCTCACTTCTAATCCCTGGGCTTTGTCATTTCCTTCCATTATTTTTCTTAGTGTGAATTTAGCAAGTCGTGCAATAACAAATACTCATATTTACGTTTACACTTGCTTTTTCTACCACAAAAATTCGACTGGATCTGTCGAACAATAAAAAAAAATCTTTTAATTAGTTCGTCTAAACAGGAGGATTAACTATGAAGCAAAAGTATCGAACCACTAACGATCCCTTAGCTCCCGGCAGTTTCCCTTCGACTTGCAGCGGGGAGAAAAAAGGTAATTAACGCAAGTTAGTTACATTAAATGAATAAAGTATCCGTGAAACTCCTTTAGCCGCGGGTCATTTAGCACGATTAATCCCGCGGTGGCATATGGGAGCGCGCGGGACTCGTTCAACCCTTGAAGCCGGCTATGCGTCTCGTCGGGGAGATTCGAAGTCCCCCGAGAAATTGGCCGTCTCACAATTTTGACGATATTTATCGCCCGTGGGGTGGCGCCGGCGCAGCCTGTCGTCCGCTCGCGCGTCGATTAGATACGGGCACCGGTAATTGAGTCTTCGGACCTCACGCGCGCGCGCACCCTACCCACCCCCGCTCGGCCCAAGCTCCGCAGCGTGTAAACTAGCGAGTGACGGACCGAACTCTCGAACGTCCATAACACCGCTAGATAAATGGTTTTCGACGCGATTATTTTCGAACTTATTTTCTGCTTATTGATTTACGCATGCGCTGCCTCGTTTCCTAAGGGAAGATCGATGGGGACAAATTATTTTAGGAAATTTATTTTTCAAGTTTCCCCGTTTTTTATGGACCGTCCCATAGTTTTGTCGATTTTTACTATTTATCGTTTGTTTTTATGGTAATCCGATAATTTATTTTGGATCTGCAATTGTATAGTCGATGAGTTTTATCTACCAATGATTTTGCTAGTTGCTACTTTATAACCAATCCACATGCTTAGAAAAATCGAATGGAAGTTGTCGAACTTAATTCCTTTGAGTGTACAACAAGTAGATCAAGTTCCTGTCAAATAAAGATAATCATGTAATTCAAATTCACTGATTTTTGGGATTCCAAAATTAACAAATTCAAAAAGGCAGTGATGACTTTTTCGAAAAGACAAGATTTTCAAAAGTTCAAGCTTATACTAAAGATTGAAGGAACATTATATTCTAATTTTTATATTCAAGAAGCGATAATTAACAGTTCTGTCTATTTTAAGTTTTAAACTAAATCAATATCGACGTGTACGATGTCAAAATGAATGCAAATTAATTCTGTAGAGTTAATTTTCGAATTTTCGAAAAAAATGGTTTGAAATCCAGAAATATTTATGTGGCAATACGGAGCGAGACACTGACACGATTGATTAATCGTTTTATGAATAAATAGTAAATAAAAATGGTGCAAACGAGTCACTCAAAATTAAACGAAATTTGTCAATAATTAAGAATGTATTAACGTCTTTTGTTACTGTCTTTATCAAGATACTTTTAATAATGCAGTATCCCTAAATAATAATGATAATAAATTTTTAATTACTCATAAATTTGTATTCACTTTATTATTGTTGAGTGTACTGAGAGCGAAAGATCAATTAGATTCTTTTCTCGGATATATTGCATTGATTCAACTGAATTAATTTGACGTAGCCGATTTTATATAAAAAGGTTTCGCAGAATCGAAGTAGTTAGCACGTAAACGAAATCTATATTGCATAACATTTATCAATTTTTTGTGGTCGAACAAAAGTGAGCAATTTTTATTTCGCAGAAAAGTTACTGCTTCTATGCTTGACCTGTATACAAAGAAATTACGAATCATTTTATTTCGTTTTCACTTGGAAAAATTAAAAAAAATCATATGTTGTTAACTAAAATTATTTTTTCTCGCTTCAGAAGTGCACACAGTCTTCACAAAATAATTTATAATTTCGCGTATTTCCTAGTAAAACTACGAAACTATTATAATTCCCATTCTGACTAAAAACTAACTTTGATCCGCAAATTGGTTACCACCTTCCCCTTCATACATTTTTAACAAGCTTAGTTTCACCGTTGTACTTTTTCGCCGGGAGCCCTCCGCGGTATTTTTCCTCCGTATTTTTAAGCGAGCGTCGCCCACGTACATTAAGACGGATCACAGGGCGAAGCTCGGAGCTAAAGATAGAGAAGGACTCACCTGATTGATGCAGGAGGACGGCTATCAGCGGCCAAACGGCGCTCAACCACCTTCGGCTATTCTCCTTCATCGTGACCGCTGCCGATCCAATTTCCAGGGTCCCGGTAGTAGCCGCTCGTGGGGGTCACGGAGTCCGCGTTAGGCGAGTCGGGTCGCGCGTCGAATCACACGGACACTGGCACTGAAACTCGCGCACACAAATACCGAGTCCGCGGCTCGTCCGGGGCTAGTTTTAATTTGCGCCACTTGGCCGGCGCCGCGTGACGTACACACCGATGCGCGCTGCCCGGGCGATCGGGCACATACCTCGGCGCCGAGTTTCTCGCCCGCCGGGGATTTAATTCTGAGGCTGCACTCGTACAAACACTCGCACTCACACGCGGCCCGGTGTGGTCCGACTCGCTCCACCAGCAGCCGGTAAATCCCCTTCGATCTCAGTCGAGATCCGTCGATCGCATTCCGCGCCGACGATAATCAGTCTCCCTCTTTCTCTCTCTCTCGCAGCCCTTTACTCGTGCTCTCCTTATCCTCTAGCGAGTGGCGCGGCGCGATTTTAGTCGGACGACCATTAAGGATCGATTAATCCTCCGGATAAAGGGGGACGCCCCGCTGGCAGAACGGCGATTACACGCTACGCCGGCTCTTACATGTTAAGCGAGGCCGCCGCTCGTCCCCGCGGAAAAATCTGCTGCTGCTGCCGCGCGCATCGCCCGCCGGGCGAGATCCTTCGGTCTTTTACTCGTGAGAGCGAGGCTCGGACTGTGGCCCCCGAGACCCGGCTTTCCGCACCGGACTCGACGATGTACCTTCACGCTGCTCGGTGGAATTGTCCCTCATGGCGACGATACACACCTCCCCGTCCTGTCGAGCGATCGAACGTCGACGATGTTTGCCAAGGACTGCCCGGTATCTGCGGATGAAAATTAATAAATTAGTTCGGTGGTCGATTACTGTCGTTCAATTTCGCTTCTTAAATAAGTGGCGGAAATTTCGCGAGCGAGGGTAATGTGATATTTGATTGTAGACTTAATTAACGAGAGAAGGAGAAAATGGTGGTAATGATAAAATTATTCATGTTGTAATTAATTTTTTACCTGTAATTTGACTAGGTTATTAATGATCAAGTTATAGTGAACATTATCATTAGTTAATATTGATGATCGAGACCTAATTGAAAGTGGGAAGAGATTGAAACGGGGAGAATGTAAATCGCTGAAATAACGAAAGCACTCGAGTAATCTATCTTCGGTTGTCGTCTCTAGTTGTTCACAACGTAAGCTTAAACCCGAGAAACTTCATGCGTATAAATCTCTATCTCAGCGATTTTAAGAATGACAAAGAAAAAAAAGAGACACTACAAAAGGCAATGAAGAGTTAAAAGCACACAGCGCGCAGCGAATTGAAACCTTTACAATTATACTCGCAGTTTCACAAAAAATCCGTGCTAGAAGCGGACGGCGAAGGAGGAGAGAGACGGAGAAAGAGCCAAAACGGGAAAGAGGAGGAGAGAGAGGGAAGAACCAGACGAAATCTTCCACCCGCCGTTTATCTCAATAAAGCTGCTGCGCTCTCCCGCGACCATATTGGGAATTTCAGTGCAAAACGTGGACTATATACAAAGGGCCTACTAAGTTCCGAGATCCTTGACAAATCCATTAGAAGCGACGTACTGAATGCCCGATTCGAGAGCCGCACCTGACAAGATAATTCGCTTGGTTTATCGGCCTTCGTCCGCTCTTTCCCTTTCGCCCCCGCTTCCTCTCACCCTTCGCCGCCTGGACATCGGGATCGGGACAATTCCGCAGGAGATCGGCCGCGCAACAGAGACGAAAACAAAAGTGCGCTCGAGAGAGAGGCAGCCCTGGGGGGCCACGCGCATCGGGCGAAACAAGAGCAAGACAATCGAACGGACAAGGAGATAAAGGCGGAGTTAGCCGGCGAGCGAATAAAGTAAGATGAATGGAGTGAAAAATCGAGGGAGCAATTTTTTTTATTGTCAACGGTATTGACTTGCAAATATCCAGAGTATCGGCGATCAAGGAGCAATTTCATTTTTTAAATGTATCAGCTTTTGTTGGAGAGAGATTTAGAATGTTGAAAAATTCAGTGGAGAGATTTTTTCGTAATTGTTATTGTTACTTTTTTTTAGAAAATACTGTTTGTTCAGCAATTTTGAGGGATCTGTTTGGTAGAAGTTAGAAATGTCTGAGTAGTTTTGATGATAATAAGTGCACTGCGAAAAAAATGTTCTATGTATTATATAATTAAAATTACCATACTCTCTTGTAAAGTTTAAAATAGCATACCTATCATAATTTTTCGTCAGAAGGACTATTTATTGCCACTTTAGATAGTACACTAAATTCTTAATATAATTTTCTCTTAATTTAGTAATTTTTTACCTGAATAGAAATAAATACCATTAATTAAAAAAGATGCTATCTTTTTATTATTTTCCATATCTTCGTTTTTTTATCACAATTGCTTTTGTCGAAATACTTTTTATTCTTTACAAAAAGAAAAAATACAATTAAGTATTTGATTTGTTCAAAGAAGAAAATTTACTTATTATATTTTATCATAAAAAAAATACGAACGAACGCACATTTTCAATAAAACGTGTATCTCAGTGCAATTTTTCAAACTCAAGATGAAAAAAATGGGATGAATTTATGGGAAAAAATCAGGAGGAGATGGGTACCTCGGCAGTATCGACTGATAAATCAGCAGCGGCGTTTGATTGCCGCGCGGGCGTTATTACGGCTCTACAAACAATCTGACATAATCAGCGAGGACGTCGTTCCATTAAGAAACAACGGGCGCCTAACGACGCCGGCAGAAATCATGAAAGCCCAGTAGGTCGTCGGGTGCGCGGAGGGGAGACGATCGCGCCGGAAATAAGAAGCCTCGCGGGGTGGCTCGGGGAGCAGCTTAAGAAAGCCCCTCCGGACTCGCCGCGTCTCCCGGCTGTATTAAGCGCCTCGCTCCCTCCTCCCCCTCGCCGGCGTGGATACGTACGGCGCCCGCTCCTCTCGACGTCGGATTCTAAAGCGACGGGATGTAATTGGGTCTCCTCCTGCACGGCCGCCTTCTCTCGCCGTGGAGCGCAGGGGGCGAACAAGCTTCCGGGGGGCGGAAAACGTTACCTATTTCCCCTGCCCCGCCAATTTTCGAACGGCAGCGCGAGCACACGTGTGCGCGCGTATAGGTGAAACGCGCGCGGTGCGCCCCGTTCGTGGATTAAAGTGCTGAGGCAAGAGAGAGCCTCTTCGCTGACTCGATTACGATCGAAAAGTTGGCACGGCACGAATGGAAGGCCGCCTCTGTCTCTCTCTCTCGCTCGCTCCTGCCTTCCCCCCGGCCTCGCGCTCTATCTGCTCCACTCAGCGGGACTATATTGCATGGAAAGGCTGGATGACCATCGGCCGTTTCATTCGAGCTTCTAGCAATTACGTTCTAACTGTGCGCGCAACTCCCCACTCCTCTTTTTTCTCTTCGCCACCCCCACCCCCTCTCTCTCTTTTACTTTCTCCTCCTTTTTCGCTTCCTTTTTATTTTCAACTAGATAATTTCTTGTTTCTTTAATTAATTCTTTCAACGTTGGATTTTATTTTCGGATTCTTTCCTTCTTTTTTTATACGCAACTTTGTAATTTTACGAGATTTTATTTTATAGCTTCTGCTGAGCAATTTTTATCGTGGCGATGAAATTTAATTTTACGTGTTGCTTTCATTAAAAGTTAAAAAGGAAATGTCCATTTTACATTTAATTCTGGCATTATTAAAATGTGTTTTCGTTGTAATAAAAATGTAACGAAACTGCGTATATTTCGGTGAATTTCTCTTTTTAGCGAGCACTACGAACGAAATTAATTTTTCCCGTTAGATTTCACCGTAAAATTTAGCATATAAAAAGATCGTACATGAATTTTTTTTATATCTGAGAAAAAATTTCGTAAAGCCAATAAACTCTTCAGTCTTTATTTCGATTTAATTGAACGAGTTGTTGAATTAAAGTGTCTGGGTCGAATGACTATCCGATAAACAATTCAATTATTCAGTGATCAGTGAAAGCTACACGATTAATTAGCATTTGGTGATATGTAAACTGTTTGTTTCTTTTTTTCAATTGAGATACGTACACTGAGAGAAACTAACAGTAAAAATTACAGTTCGATATAGTAAAATAATAAATTATGCTAGTAGCTATTGTAAATTTTAATAGAATATATGGCAATTTTTCTAAATCTTTTGTAAATTATGCAAAAGAGTATGATCATTTTTTTTAAATATCAGTATTTGATCAATATTATAATTTTTACTAGAATATTTTTCTCAGTGTAATTATGTATTTATAAAGTATATTGGAATATTTCATTCAAGTGAAAATTCATGATTATTTTTTAAAAAATTGGCAAACATCTTTGGAATGTCTAGAATTTCTACTAAAAAATTCCATATTGAACATTTTAATTTAACTTAAACATAAACTAAAACAATTTTCTATACAAGAAATTAATGAAATCTAATCCGTTAAACCTAAACAAATTTTTTGCAAATTTAAATATTTTTCATTAAATTAGAACGTGAAAAACTGCAGCCACAATTACACACGAAGCGCCGGCAAGCAGCTCCGAATGAAAATCAGCAGTCTCGATTTTCAACGACCGAAAGCTCATAATTACGGCAGTACCCTCCGCGCGGTCGCCGACGCGTTAATGAATAACTAGCCCCCGCTGACTGACGCCGAGGGGGGGCGTGGCCCCCGCGCGCGCACACAAAGGCAAAAATTTCAATCTCATCGGGAATTCCGCGCGGCGAAACTTCGGAAGTCGGCTTCTTTTAAAGGGCCGCGACGCCCCGCCGCGCGGACCCAGTCAAAGGAATGCGGGTAGCGCGCGCCGCGCCGGCCATCCGTGAAGCCGCAAGTTCGCCGGCTATTTCTCGTCCGCGCGGGACACGTCGCCGGCTGAATTCCGAATCGGGCCGGGCGCGATCCCGCGCTAATGCAGCTGCCCGAGGACCAACCGGTGTATCGACGACGACGGTGGCCGCCGGGGAGCCCCCGATTCCGCCTGGCCGCCGTGAAACCGCGAGAGCTTTTCCGTCGTACACTTTAGTCCGGGCCCGGCTGCGAGCTCTGAATTTTCCATTCTCGCCCCTCCGCCGACCCCCGCTGCCCGAGCCACTCAGCTCGAACGACCGGTTACCGGCACGGATTTTCTCGGCTGGATTTTTCGCTCAACTACTCCAAGTTATTTATTGCCTTGCCCGGCGTTTCCCACCTAGTTTAAAGATGCTTTGGCTTTTAGTTCCTTTTATAATTAGCTTCTTTATTAGCAGTTTTGTGTATAAACGGGTAAAAAGTGCAATATGGTTTTCTTTCTGTGTTGGTAATGATGGTTTATTAGGTCATAAAAGATTCTAAGACGCCTTACTACAGAATTATCTATTTCTCTTCTCTTCTACGTGACTTCGTGAGCTGGTTTTTAAGTTTCCACAATTTTTCTTGGTATCTTAAAGGAGTTTAAAATCGCGTCGTTATCTCATATTAAATTCTAAGAGAGTCATGAACACTGCAGTTAGCAAATATAAGAATTTATTTATTTCAAAAATTTGGTACTTGCGATTTAAAATAAGTAACAGTCTGCATTAGATAGTTGAAGAATATTTCTTTTATAGCCTATTTGTCAATCAATCAAGTTTGAAATTAGCTTACATTACAGTGACCATAAATGGGTAAAGGTAAAGTAAATATAAACAGATTACCTATAGACTTGTAATTTCTACTGTGTACAAGCGAGGACCCAGATTTCAGACATCGCAAATTTCACTAAATAATTTGACTATATAATAAGGTCATTGCAGTTCATTAGTATAATAGAAATTTTATTGAAATAATTTAAAAAAAGAAATGGCGTTAAAAAAATTGAAATATCAAAGTTTTTCTATATGCTCAAGTAATATCAGTAGATAAGGTCGGGTACGGTAAGACACTTCTACGAAGTGCCGCTACGATCTTGCTTTCGCTCTTCGAGAAAACACAATAAATGTGTCATTAATTAAAAGTAATAACGTTAAAAAAGTGAATTATCAAAATTTTACTAAAGGCTCAAACAATATCAGTAGATAAGGTCGGGCACGGTAAGACACATCCACGAAGTGCCGCTACAATCTTGCTTTCTCTTTTCAAGAAATCACAATAAATAAGTGATTAATTAAAACTAATAACGTTAAAAAATTTAAATATCTAAGTTTTACAAAAGGCACAAGCAATATCAGTAGATAAGGTCGGGTACGGTAAGACACTTAGGTGAAAAGCTGTTTCTTTTTTGTTTTTCCTCTTCAGAAAAACGCAATAAATATTCCGTTAATTAATAGTAATAACATTAAAAAAATTGAAATATCCAAGTTTTTCTATATGCTCAAGTAATATCAGTAGATAAGGTCGGGTATGGTAAGACACTTACGCGAAATGCTGTTTCTCTTTTATTTTCTCTCTTCAGGAAAACGCAATAAATATTTCAAGTTAATTAAAAGTGATAACATTAAAAAACTTGAAATATCACAGTTTTTCAATATGCTCAAGTAATTTCAGTAGATAAGGTCGGGTACGGTAACACACATCCACGAAGTGCTACTACGATCTTGCTTTCTCTCTTCGAGAAAACACAATAAATATTTCATTAATTAAAAGTAATAACGTTAAAAAAATTGAAATATCAAAGTTTTACTAAAGGGTCAAACAACACCAGTAGATAAGGTCGGACACGGTCAGACACATCCCCGAAGTACCGCTACGATCTTGCTTTCTCTTTTCAAGAAATCACAATAAATAAGTGATTAATTAAAACTAATAACGTTAAAAAATTGAAATATCAAAGTTTTACTAAAGGCTCAAACTACGTCAGTAGATAAGGTCGGATACGGTCAGACACATCCACGAAGTACCGCTACGATCTTGCTTTCTCTTTTCAAGAAATCACAACAAATATTTAGTTAATTAAGAAGTAACGATATTACAGATTGCACGTGGAGAAAATTTTGCACTATAAATTACTGTAGTTTTTAATAATCTAAGTAGCTATTCACTTTATCTCGCCGAAACAAGTTCAACCAAATGACTTCTTAATATTTTCATCTGTACTATCAAATCGTTCTCCATCTCCATCAACCAACCATCGGGAATTAGCTAGCAAGTCACGCGGTTACGGGCGCGAACACCTTACATAATCGTAAACGCACGGCACCTCGAGTAGAAGGAAAATTCGCGATCGTGCGAGCCATTTCCTCCGACGCCTGTCTCTCTCCCTCTCTTCCTTCTTTTGTTTTATACAGCGCACGAGGAACGATAGGAAGGATCCGTGCTCGGAATCCCGCTATCAGCGTATAAGCGCGCTGAATCTTCGAGACCATCGGCGGTGCCGTCGGCTGCCTCCCTCCCCCCCCCTCGCTCCGTCCTCTGCAGCTGTGATTGCGATTGAAGACCATTGTCACGCGCGATCTCCAGGCCGGGATCAAGCGGGCGGACAGATGTCATGCGCGGCGAGTGCGGCGGTCAATTGATTCAGGGGGGGCTGGCCGGACCTCGGAATTATGCTCGGGCGCGGCAGATTTCGGGGGGTCCGACCGAAACGACGGCTTCTGCGGCGGCGGATTTTCGACTTACTTTGCGGAATGCGAGACGAGCTTGATTTCGATGCGGGACCGGTCCCTCCCCCGACTGAGCCTCGCTTCGTTATTCGCAGTTTTCGGTCTTAGCTGGCTGCCCGGGTGTGTGAGCGCCGACTGCGATCGAGTTGAGCGTAATGGAACGAAGAGAAAAATTATTTGATTTTCGAAGAAATAATTATGCCGTGGATAACGTGTAATTAACGTCACTCTATATGATGTTTATTATTCATAGTGATTACTTTATTCAGAGAAATTAAAAGGGCGTAATTAAAATTACTTTTATTTTGTTTATTACGGTAAGTATTATTATATAAAATTAATGAGAGCAGAATTTAATTAAATTATTGTAATATGTACATATTTAAGTCGCCTTTTACTTTTTAATAAATGGAACGATACAATATCATCAAACTGAAACGGAAGCTCTGTTTCCTGGTAAAGACTGATTTGATATGTTTTATCACGTACGCAGGCAAAGATTTAATTGAAAATAAATACTTTGAAATTTATTTTCAAGGATTTTATTCACATTTATATTATTTTATTTTTTGCACACGTGAAATAAAAAGAATTTCTCTACGGGCTCTCGGATCTAAAAGTTGCATCCGTTGATGTATTCTTTCGTAACTATCGGAAAAGTGATACCAGATGCTCCAAAAATTAAATCATAAATCTCTGGACAAATAAAGATTTATAACAGAAATTTTATTCGGTAGTCATTTATCTTAAACAAAATAGAAAGATTTTTAAATAAATTGAGATTAACATATTGATAAGATCCAAACTTGTCCCTACGGAATATTAAAAAATTCTCTTTTCTAGATCGTAATCTTGTTTGAAGATTTTATTTAAGATGTAAATTTAATCAATAATAAATATAAACTTTTCTAATACTCAATAATATCGGAATATATTTTAGTTTTATTACAAACAGGCAAAATAATAAATATTCTAAATCAGTTTAAAACAGTGCATGATAAGACAATAAAACACTATATGTTTTCCGTTAAAATTATTTCAAACTTGCAGACAAAAAAAAAATGCCAAAGTTAAACGAGTTACAAAGCGTCCACGATAAGGTACCCATGCACAATTGGACCAGTGCTGAATTCGACTGAAATAGTTCAGTTTGTCTATCTGCCGAATACACATTCGGAAGCAAACAAAATAAAATCAAATTATAAAGTTAGAGACAAAACAGTACCTTCATAGGCGTTATTGAACAAATTTATTATTGACGAACAAATACCGGTCGTTCCAACAGTTCGATTTTTTTCCCAATCGTTTGAATTCGTACAACTCAGTTCCGAAAGTTAATTCAATAAAAAATGTAGCGGCATTAGGAATTATTAAAATAAATTGATGTCTCTCTTAATACATTTGTACCTTAATGTATTTAAGTTTACTTTACAATTGTCACTACAGGTATAATAATGCAATTACCCTTAAAAAGAAAGATACGCAGTGCGATACGTCACCGAATCCCGATTATAAATTGCACTCGCCGCGCCGCGGGAATTAGAGCAAAAAGTATAAATCGCTTGAAATTATACGCTCGAAAGGTGATCATTAGTTACGTACATAAGAATTCGAACTTTCACGCGCGCGCAGCATAGTTTCCATCAATTCGAACTGAAAATTCGCCGAGGAAAAAATTTCAATGATATATCGCTTTCCTGGCACTCCATCAATTCCGCGTCGTATTCCCCGAAGAAACCATTTCCCGGTGCTCCGCGTCTTTTCGAATTCCCCCGGAGGCGGCACAATCAGTGCCCGTCGTCTTAATGTGAAATGCATGCGCGCCGCCGGAGTGGCCCGACGCTTCGCGCGCCCGTTTTCGATCGCGGAGTCACGGAATTTCCCGGAAATCCTGGATTCCGGCGGAGGAGGGGGGGAGGGCTTATCGGAGCGGCGCCGAAGACACGAGCGGACCCAGATAAGCGGGCGAATCGTGAGACCGAATTCTCGGGACGATAAGCGCGTCGCGGCGCTGCTTTTCCGCGCGGCTTTTCCTCCCTCCCCGTACAGTGGCAGCTGCCTCCGGTGACGGCGCGCTTTTCCCCGGGTACGGCGAGGAGAGGCAACCCCCGACGGCGCGAGTTAGTTGTTTCTTGTAGCGACGCGTCGCTGCTCGATACTGTCGAGGATTCAATTAGGTTCGCTCTTTTTTTGCGGGGCCAAACGTCGGCGATACTAAATACGTTATCCCTCCGCTCTTTCGGATTTTCTCGCCGTCGATTGGCATCGGCGCGACGCCACGGCTAAGTTTCTCGAAATTGCTCGTCCGCTTGTCGGGGAAGGTGTGCATTAAAATTTCAAATTTCTTTTTAACGATTTTTTTGAGAAATACTGGTACCGCTGGAAAGTTCGCGGGGATTAAGTATGAAGTGCTCGGCGTCGTAACGGTGATGTATTATCAATTTTATGTTTTTAAAACCCCCTTTAGAGCCTTTAATGCCCCGGCCGTGTACGGAACCATAAAAGTTTTTGCGCCAAGATTGCGCCGAAGACAAAGCTCTGAAGATTTTATGACTACGTTATAAACACACGCTTCGTGCGGCTAATATTTTTTTTCCTGTATAATCGAATCAGAGTTCAGTGACACAAATTTTAAAAGATATCTGTCACACTCTCCTTTTTTAAATAGGCCGCTAATGTCGCTGGAAGGGGATTTCAGCTTTTTTCGCTTACTTTCATATTAATTTTTAAGCTAAAGAGAGGTAAGCGCATCAGGCTCTTTTCATGCGTTTTTGCAAAAATAGTTGGGAATTAAATTATGATGAAATTGAAATCTCCGAAATTATTTTTCCAGATTCAGAAAACTTTTCGGTAATTCAAATCTCGCTCCAGCTGTTTTGACAGAATTAAAATTCTTTCCGAAAGAAAATTAATTTCTGAAGGAGAAAGCTTTTTTTAAGTAGTAATGACCCTTACAATAATAGGCTGTTTTGATATACGAAAAAAAGTATATTTCGTACACTATTAGATTGCCGGCTGTAACTCTTTTCACAATCCTTTTCTCAAACAGAGATTTCCAAATACTACTCCACAAATGAACACTTTTTACAAAACTTTATTAAAAAGTCACATTTACGTACCATCAGCTGAGGCATTTGACATTTCATAATTTCAAATGAATAATTTCACTGTTACCACCATTTTTTGACCAAACAAAATATTCGAATAAAACTTAAAAGATGAAAAATAAGAAAACTGGTCAACTCAAAAAGAAAGCACCAAAAAAAAAGGAAACAACGGCACTGTTTACCACTCCAGCGGCAAGCGAACAAAAGTGAAGTTTCTCTTTAACGAAGAAACAACAAAGTGAAGTTTTCTCCGTAGGAAAAACATGAATTACCACATTTTCGAGGAGGCACGTGAGAACGCGAAAACTGGTATCGCTCGAGTGCGCTCCGGGGGGTGCCGCGCGTGTACACTGCTGCTGCTGCGCGGATGTGCGTGTGCGCGAGCACACTCCCACTCTCGCTCTTTCTCTCTCTCCCTCAAAGGGCTCGGCGTGCGCTGCGGCACGCGGCGACGGTTCCCTCGCGACTGACGGCCCGCTCGCGGCCCGACCCCCCAGAGCTTGTTTCCCAGGTCGACCGCCCTCTGGCGCCACTAAGCGCCGCCGTAGCTAACCGCCGGCGCGCGCGCGTTCGCTCGCTCCCTCGCCCGGTCCGCCTACGCCTCTCCCTCTCTCTCTCTCTCCCCTTCACTCGGCGCGGGGGCAGAAAAGCGAAAAGTCAAATTTGAATGTTGTCAAAGGACGAAAGGGGGGGGGGGTTGCTGCTGCGCCGGGGCAACCTCGTCGAGAATTGTGCGGTTGCGTCCGCGTATACGACGTGCGTGTGGGGGGTGGGGTGGGGTGCTTGAATTTTTAAACGAGTTTTTTTTACGGAGGCCCCCTCGGGGACCGGGGTTTTTAAGGGCCATTCATGCGCCGTTACGATGAAAGGCTCGAATTACTTTTTCTTAAATTGGCTGGGCAATTTCTTTCGCTGATGAATACATATACGCCGGGTGTAATGGTTTCCGATTTGAATTTTCATCCCCACGCCGCGATATTGGAATTTAGTGGTTTTTCCAAATCGGATGGGTAATCATTGGTGCGCGTTGGAAATCGAGGCTGTTTCAGAAAGTCCCGTTTCAACTTTTTTTCTTTATTAATATAAAGGTATGGATTGAGTTTAGTGATATACAGGAGAGAAGCGCTGAAACTGAAGTTGATATTACCGATTCTAAAACTTTGGACAATAATCTTTGTAATGAATTTCAAATTATTTGGCGAATATTTATAACAGCAAGGAAGATTCGTTTGAAATTACTTTTTTACCTTGCTAGATAGAAGCTTTTGAAAAATAAAATGTACAGCGTTTAAAGAGCGCAAATGAGGTGCGCTTAAAGTAATTAATTAAACATTCTGAAAAAGTGGATTAATGCATTATTGGACGCTCGTATTCGCGTGTACTCACTTTGTTCTCTCATACGACTCTGTCGAATCATCATTTGACTTTGCAATTTCAGGTGCTATTTTATTTGCACCAATACAAATGTACTGAACTGGCACAATTAGTCTTCATTACCTTATCAAACGTACTGTAGAAATTAGAATCGTTTAAGAGTTTTCACCTATAGTCAATTGAAAAGTCTTCTTACGTACATTTTTCATAATGTGTGTGAGAGATATCCTGCAATAAATTCATGATTTTTTTTTAAGAATATTCACGCTATTTATATCAGAATATATTTTCTAATTTTAATATTCTGAATAAAACGCTTATTTGAACCAAACGAAAAGTAAACACGATTAAAATACAAGTTAACAAAATAAAAGAGGAAAATAATATGCAGCATAAAAACAAATAAAGAAAAGAATCCGAATAAAAATCAGAGACTCTTTTTTTTTAGATAAATTTCTTTCTAATTTTGATGATAGTAATGTAATTTCAATACTATATTACTTATAAAAATCGATTCGCGCCGATTCACATTTTCTAGTAATAAAAGATTGTAAAAATGAATATAAAAGATATTATTTTTGTGTCTGTAAATAAAATAAGAAAATTAAAAAAGTATAATATAATTCTCTATAAAAACCTGCAATTAATAATAATTCACGTCGTGCGCCATTCTCCGATTACTGATTAATCTCCACGCACTCGAATCGATTACCCCACTTCCGGTCAAGATCTGCGGCCGGCCGCGCGACATCACAACGAATTGTACATTTCCTCGCGATATCGAGTTACCCCGCGCGGGCGCTCCGTTCCGCCGGCGATTCTTATCGGCCCGGCTACACGTGTTACCGGAGGCGCGGAGCGGAAAAAGCGGCGCGGCCCAGGTGGACACCGGGCGCACCCCCGCCCGGGCCTCGCGTATTTCTCGGAATTTTATTCAGAGCTTTATCTATAATTACACAGGGGGGTGGCGCGTGGGCCCGGCACATAAGTCGCTCGGACTTTAGCCCGCGCGCGCGCGCGAAACGTCGCCGAGATTATCTTAACGGCGTCGCAACTTTGCCCGCTCGCCCCGGTGCCGTGTGCATTCCCGTATCCCCGCGCGCGTTTTCTCCCGTGTACGTCCGGCCTATACGGCCGTTCGCTATCAAAAATTTAATGCTACGTTAATTAGCCGCGAGCGAGGGGCCACGTGCGCTCGCCGGCCGGCGCCGCGGCCTTTCAAGGCTCGACAAAATCCAGCGGCCTTTGAGTACGGCTACCGGCGATACGGCCTCTCTCTCCCTGCGCGGGAGGAGTTTGCACTGCGGGGAATACGCGAGTGAAAAATTTACCGGTACTTGGTACGGCCGGGAAAGCGCGCACGGGAAATATCTCGCTGAAACGCGAACTTGACAAAGTGCAGCGCCTGTAAATCTTTTACGAGGGCGGCGAGTGCGTTTTCTTTAAAACGCGGGGATAATTTGATCCTTTAAACGAACTTAAATTTCATACCGCCTAACTAGCGCTGTTTTATTTACAGCGCGCGTTTAATGCCCTCTTCTCTTCCAGGCTGAACGTCCTGCCTGGCGGGTGCTCGTGTTTTTCTTTACGTGCGAATTTTCAAACGCTCGTGAAACTGAATTTTTTTAAAGTTTAAATATAATTTTCGTTCGGTGATTAATGAGCCTGCAGGTTTAGGTAAGCATAAACAATGCGTAAGAATTAAACGAAGAAATGTATAACGAAGTTACAGTCACAAGATTTCTAATGATGCAGTCTTCTGAAGGTGTTGAAGGAGTGGTAAAAAATTATTTAAAATCAATAAGTTTTTCAAAATATCCTAAGATTTTGATATAATAATTTTATAAATTAAATGCTTCTGCCTGTAGATCCTCAACTTTACAAGAATTTGTGTAAGAAAAATTGAGAAATAGTTTTTTCTACAAACATTAAATTTCGTTATTATTGCAACATCCTCAAACATTAATTATATCATTTAACAATTTTTATGTCTTTTAAAAATAAATTTTATTTGAATTTTGTTTTTAGTTTTAGTATACTCAATCCTTTTACTATGAACAATATATTGTATAGAACTTGCGTTTTCATCGACCGCTTTTAGAGGTCAACTCTCGCTCTAATAATGGCTTTTATTTTATGGGTAATCAATTGAGGAAGGAATGGAATATAATAGCCTCTCGTATTACTTTTGAAGGGCCAGTCGAATTCTTCAGAAACACATTGCTTTCCTATTAAGGTTCCTATTAAATTCTAATATACTTATTTCGTAGCATTTATTATCAATAAATAAATAAATAAATATTAGTTTTCCAATTAAGGAACCTCAGAGTAGTCCACACGAATCATTCAAATTTACCTATCGGTATTGATTTATCAGCTTCTAAATTTTAATCAACGTTCAAAATTTTTCAGTGAATTCGGGAAATCTAAATCGGCACGTGAACAATTCAATTTCAAAAGATCAGTTTGACACTTACATCGTTAAGTTTTGCAAACCAAAGGTGACTCGATATCGGGAAATCGCGTATATCCTTAAACAAAGCGGCGGCGAATTTATAAATAGTAATTGAAACCTCCTTTCGCCGGCAGTCGCGTCAAAGGAAGCCCGACAAAGTGGAAAAGGCGAGAAAAAAGGGAGTCAAGAGATCGTTTGGCTACGTAATGCATGCGACAATCACCAATGGCATCGATGCACGCGACTGGCGTGAAAAAGCAAATACTCGCGTTTCACGCGGATCATACACGAGTATCGCTCGCTCGCTTGGTTGCGCGATGCAAAAAAAAGATACAGGGTGAGAGAGAAAGAGAGAGAAAGCGAAAGTAAGAGAGAGAGAGAGAGAAAAACCGAGAGTAAGAGAGAGAAAGAGTGAGGGAGGGATAGGAAGCCACGTTGGGGGAGGAAGACGAGAGTTGAAGTCGGGGGTGGCGGCAAAGCAAGTCAGGCAGCGTCAGTGCCTCTCTATACATAATCGGCCTGTACCAGCGCTTTGGCTCGCACCGCCCCACGCGCGCGCGCGCCTATATTCTCTTTATCGCTCTCGCTGTGGCGCGACGTCATGCATTGACTATGCAGCAGGTCCGAGGCCTCCTCTCTCTCTCTCCCTCTCGAGGGGTCGACGTGCAAAATAAATCAGAAAGGCCTAGACAGCATTATGTATAGGCGCATGCCCGCCCCTACCGCGGCTCGTGTGCACGTGAGTACACGGGCTCGTCTCACCGGCTCCTTTCTCTGTGTATATACTCTTTTTTTTTAGTCGCGCTCCACCTTGCACGTCTTAAATCATCGAATGACGCACCGTAAAAATCCTTTTTCAACTCGGCGGCTCCCACTCAACGGGCGCATGCACATACACACACTCGCGACGCCACGAGACTTTCCTTTGTCGTACTAATGGTTGTTTACTACTTTCCAGTCATGGCGTGTTTCATTACGCCGGCCCTGATACATCCCTAGCTACTCTCTCGCTCTCTTTCTCGCTCGTGCGCTCGCTCTCTCCCTCTCGCTTTTTCTCTTCCCGCCGAGGTTGAAAAAAAAGACTTATGCAAATTTGCGCCGGTGCGGGGACTCGAATTTACGCCTCTATTCCTTTCACTTTTTGCGTCTTACTCTTTGACTCATCGGCTTACGGCGGGAAGGAGGGGCGAGATAGGAGGCGGCGGGGGTTGGGGGGTGAGGGGGTGGCGAACCCACGAGCCGTTCAGCCAATCCTTTGGCGCTTCGTGATGTAGTGCGGCAGCCCGTCGGAGTTTTAGACTTTTCGCGGAGGTTTGACACTGGGATTGGAATAGTTGGGCCACCTATGACGTTGATGAATTGAAATTAATGGTATCGATTAAGCTTCGAGGCTTTACTCTCGGAATTCTTGTTTTCTTTCCGAGAGGGAACAGCTGTATCCACTCTGGCGGCTCTCCTTTTTTTTTTATTCTTAAATTTCTCAACTTCTTTAAAAACTTCCCGTTCAATACTAAATTTTGTTAAAAGTTTTTAATATACTTTTTCGCAAAAGTGTATATATCATTTGGAATTGCGATGCGGTGTAAACTCGAGAGGGAGGAGAGTAATAGTTTTTCCGAACCTCGTGCGTGACTCGTAATATTTCGTGTATTGTAAGTAGAGCAATAAATAATAAAAAAATGGCGTGATGAAAAGTTAATAAAGCCGTTTCTATTTAATAAAATTATTGATTGCCAAATTATTTTCGTATAATTTGTTTTTTTTTTAACATAATATTAATCATTATAACAAGATGTTTTATTAATTGAGAAATGTACGTGTTATTAAATTATTAAAATAAAATAAGTTGCACAATAAGTAACTTTTAATTATTTATTTCTTAGTTATTTATTATTAGTTATTTTTTTAAATATGAAACGATTTGAAAAGTACTATGCAGTTAAAAAAAAATTTCATAATTAATTTGAAATTTAAACTTTGTGCGCCAATACATTATTTAATTTGCTGGTTAAATGTGTAATTATTGATAAAAGTTACACTCTGCAACATTTTAATTTAAGCAAACGAGTACAAATGATCGATCAATCGAATCAGAAAGGTACTTCATTAGAATTGACAGAATCGTACGTGAAATTTTAAAATTTTCAATAATTTAAATATTTTGCCGATAAAATTAATTAGTACCTAATTAATTGATACTTGGCACACTTGCAATTATTTTATTCTTTTACGCGTACACTTATCATTATCAAATAAAGTGGAGGATTACGGACTGATGAATGAAAAAGACATTAAGAATAATTAAGACAGCGATAAACAGACTCGCTAAACGTGTTTAATCTGCACTTTCGCAGAAACACGTATTCTCCGTGTAAAAAAAGCATTGCGAAATAACGAAAGCCTCGGTTAAAGAGGCAAAACATCGGCGAAGCGTGCGAGAAGGCGGAAAAGAGAAGAAGAGAGGGTTAAAGGGGTAGGGAAAGGGCAGGAACTTTAAATCATAACTATATGCGGTATCCGGTTGGAGTACCGCAAGAAACGAAGACAAATGTCCCAAGGTGAGTGTTATGAAGGGGAAACGCGATAGCTCGCTGTCTCTACAGACTGGAAGATAGGACGAGTGGTACGCCTTCAAGGAAGACGAAGCACTTACCGCTGCCAGAGTTCCGCCGGCTTCGCGCTTGGGCCGCGCGTTTATTTCTTCTTTTTTTTGCGCGCGCGCACCCCGGCAATTGCAGCGTTGCACCCGGAGAAATAATTAAGGGGCGAATTCAAGCCACTGACTGCCATTCGAGCTACACAAATTTAGTTTGCCAGATGCGATTTCCTTTCTGGTGAAGATAGAATCTTGATTTGCTTCATTTTCACTTTGTATCTATTTACGGATATATAATCAGTCTTTTTTGCGTAAAATAGTGTATTTTGATATTGTGAAGATTTTTTTAAAGATTTAATTATAGATATATAATTATCAACATCTCCAGAAGACGATTCCTGAATATATTCAGTAATTACACGTCAGTAATTCTGAGAGTCTTTAAAAATTGGAATATAGCAAAAAATGTTTGAATTCGCAATTAAGGTAAGAATCCCCGGTAGCTAAAATCTATCTCGTTATTCTCGCCTTAAAGCGGCGCTTCAGTTTCTTTATTTCTCCTCCTCTCCAAATTCGCCCTCTTTTTCTCTCCACCCCTAAAGGGGGCTTTGGTCTCGTTATGCAGCTCGCGGACGTTTCTCCCGTCTGGCAATTGGGCTTTTCGTATTTTCGGAAAAGGGGAGTACGTTAAGTACCATCGTAAATCAGTTGTGAAAAATAACGCGACACGCCAAGCCGGAAGAAGTGCTAGACAAAAAAGAGGAGAGAGAAAGAGAGGTGGTACGGTGAAACAGAGGTAGTCCCCTGCCCCTCACCCTGATATGCATTTCAGCACTTCCGCGCCGCATGACTTAAAGGGGGGGAGAAGAGAAAATGAAATAGGGGAGGAAGAGAGAACCATTCGCGGAAAATTTGCGCACACACTCCCCGCGATCCTTCCCGCTCCTTGCGCCTCCTTCTGACTGTTCCTTCTTTGTGAGCACCGCGTAATATGCGAGTGGGACGATATGAATTCTTTGAAGATATTTGTTTTCTGTTAGCGCCCGCGTGCCTCAGATATTATGTCGTATTTGCATCTGAATTGCGCGAAACGATTCTGAGGGGGTGGCTTTCTGCACGAGTGTGTAGGTGTTAGTGCGCGTTTATGTGCGTATGTGCGTCTGTATGTAAGAGAGAAAAGGAGACAAAGAGAGAGAGCGAGCCTTACAGAAAGAGGGGATGTGTCAAGAACGTATACAAAGAAAGTTGATAAATGTAAACTGAAGTAAATACGAAAACGCGAGGGGATGAAATGAGGAAGTTTTTCTTCAAAATAATTAAACATTTAATGATACTTTAATTATAATAGGATCACAACCTAGAGTGCAGTATTCAATGTTCACGAAGTATAGTCAATCGTTCAGAGCTACTTACCGTAATAATTTAATTACTCTGTTATTACACTATTGTGCGATACCGTATTTGAATTTTCCACATAAACATTTTATTTCTATCCTCCAATAAAGTTCACGTTAATAGGTATCGTCACTACATTATTAAAAATAAAATTATTAATTTCTTTTAGTTCGTTATAAAAGCTCTTATGAAGCGAACAATATTAAATTAAATCACTGGAATTAAAATCTTTCAAATTATTATTATTCATTAATAAATTGTGCATGCCAGTATAACGATTTAACGGCAATTAAACCTCTTCTTTTGAGAGAATAAAAAAATATGCAGCTCGTAATTGAGTGATAATACATGGACTGTAAATAATTGCACGGCGAAATCGAAGGCCGAAAAGGAATTTATTTTTCATCAGCAGCTGTCACACGTGATTGTGTCGGTGGCTTATACAGAAATTGAGATTTTGCTGCAACGGCCGAGTTTCGCGCGTCGCATGGTATGACTGATGTTTTATCGAAGCCCAAACTCGTAACGAAGATTAACTCTGCGCCCCCGGTATATCAGGAATATTCGATGAAAACCGAAAACGCCACGAAAATCACTCATAAATTGCAATGTGATTGTGATCGCAACTCGCTATTATACGAAAGGTGAACCAGAAATTATTGAAATTCAGTAGCACGAAAGTGTATAGGTTTAAATTAAATGTAAGTAGATAAAAAAGTAGAAACCATAACTAAGGATTAAATATGAAATGATAAAACATAAATAAAGAAAACGTGGTTTGCAAAATTTTATTTTCTATTAGTAAAAATTGAAAATGACGTCTATTTTGATACATATTTTGGATCCTAGATTTCAAATTCATATATCGACGGCTGGGTGGAAGTAAGCGTTTTTGAGAAGGTGCTCCACAACCAAATTCAAGTTAGCACCTTTTTGGAACGGATTCTGAATGAGTAACCCCTTCAATTGTGCATTCGTACTCCCCAAATCCCCATTT
Organism: Eurytoma adleriae; assembly: GCA_900480045.1. NCBI lineage: Eukaryota > Metazoa > Arthropoda > Insecta > Hymenoptera > Eurytomidae > Eurytoma > Eurytoma adleriae. The sequence continues at coordinate 51,874 of UXGC01000172.1, read as the reverse complement.
GAATTCCTTAAACCCTTTGTTACAAGTCCATGTTTCGCATCCCACTTCTGACACCAATAACCCCTGAATCCTGCGCAAAGCAGTAGGACAATGTTTTGTCCCAGGCTAATATTTTTTATAAGATTTTGATGTCTGTCCAATTCTAGCAATAATTCTTCGTTTCGCGATATATACACGGTGACAGCGGTACCGGTACCAGCACCTCACAGAAACTTCTACACAGTGTGAGTCTAGCATGACAGAGGAATATACGGCGACGGGCACCAGATAGAAACACAGCGCAGTGGCTTTCTCTTCTAGTTCGCGGGTCCAAGCCGCAGCAGCCTCTCTCTCTCCCTCTCTCACCCACCTTCCAAATAGCAACTGTTGTCACCGGCTGGAATAAGCGTAATTAAATGACTTTTAATTTAAAGTTTTCAATAATTCATTTTCTTAAATGCCCTTTATGCAGGATGAAAAATATGTAAAATAAAGGATGGGGTTATTTGCTCTTGTACTTGAAATGAATCGTAGAGCAAAAAACAATATGTGCAAGTTTTTTGTTTGCACAATTTTAGTAAAGTTTTATTGATAAAAAATGAAGTCGTGTACTGTATAATATGTAAAGTAATTTAGTTTTGAAAAATGCTTAAAGTCCAATTTTGGAGACTGATAATAATTTAAACAAATATTGATTCATGCTCATTAACTTTCAAATGTAATTATATTTCAATTTTTGTTTGATACCCTTAATTTAAAATAAACTACAGTTTATATCTGCTTTGACAGTTCACCGTATCAACCTTTCACAGTGACGTTAAGAAAAAATCGATGATATTTATAATAATGGGATGCCGGATTTTATGAGATTAGCTTTACTCCACTATGCGTGCTGACAAATCTGTTAAATTAAAAGTAAATAACACTGCAGCCTGAGTTGTTACTTACCGTTACTCTCCGGCCCCATCAATAATAACGAACAAAAAAGCTAAGTAATTTAGAAGGAAATCTAGAAATAAAAACATGTTATCAGAAAATACTGCTCTAATTACGTTTCTCAGTCTCATGTTTATTTAATTAATAAATCAACATCTCTGTATTGATTAATAGTTTACGTTATCGCTTTTACTTGCTCATTCAAAAATACCTTTTAAAAATATTGACGTTCAAAAGTTACAATATAGCAAACGCTTATTATCCTGCTCGGGTACTTTTGTATCTCAATAATGATTTCTATACTGTTTCACATTAACTGCATTATTTTTAGGCCGCTCGAAACTGCTTGGTTTGCGAAATGAAACGAACGTCGGTCCAATATTCGCGATGCGAATTCCTATCGCAAATGAAAAGCAAATAAGCGTACGATTGGTCTACGTGCCCTGCGCGTTCAATGTTGTCTTTACCTATTTTGATCGAGTGAACAGAGTCGAGCGTGCATTATCGTCCGGCGCTCCCGCGGGATAATCCTCTTTTTAAAGAATAATGATGAATCACAAAGCAGTACTTCGCATATTTTACATTTCATCACGTACAAACTGCGTTCTATTTATATAAAGTGGATATTTTTTTTTATTTGCAAAACGTGTATTTACTGTTTTACAATCCGACCTTCTACTGATTAAATTTAAAGGAATTTTTTGGAAAAAATAAATAGTGCAACCGAATATCTTTTATTACGTGAATCGCTGCTTAGCATAGAAGTTCGCTTCGCTATGTAATGTTGGTTAAGGACCCATCTAATAGTGACTCTATTTGCTCAAATAATATTTTACTTCAAGGAACAGACGCACTTATCGCTGCAGCTGTTCAGCGAATGAAGATTGTTTGAAAAATAAGGAATAGTGCCACTGCTGATGTTGTTGAAGTTGATGTTGATGGTGACGATTCTGCGGTGCCTAGACTATCATCGCCAAAGGTAGCAGAAAGTGTTTGGATGTTTCCTCATGAAAAGATCCTCATGAATCAGCGAGTTATATATCCGTGTCATCAGTAAACTTTATTTGCAGCAGCTTTTTCCCAGTCTTTTCTGCTTCTATAACCATATCGCTTCGATTTTAAAGTTACTTTAGTAGTGTCCAGCTGTTAATGTTAATATTTTATTAACTGGAATAAACTAATTGCGATCCAACATCATTTTATGATAATTTCGCAAAATTCCTTTGACGTAATAAAAAACAATTTAAAGCGAACGTTTGAAAAACGAGTGGTTTAAAATGAATGAAACGTAACAACGCTGATTTAAGCGGTTGCCAATTGAAAGAGCTGCGAAATCTCGCGCTAAAAAAAAGGGACAGGTATAAAGAGTGATCGCTGCGGAGGAAAAAAAAAGAGAAAGGAAAGGAATGGAAAAACGAGAGGCGATCTATACGCCGCGTCGTGGAACTTTACTCGCGAATCGATCGGTCTAGGAGAGTAAAACGTTCCATTGTCCAAGAACGGGAACATCTGGCATATAATGCTTTGCTAAAAGCGCTTTCTTTAAACTCTTTTCAAGACTAGTCGAGCATACCGACGAGACGAAACTTTCTCCTCTATCTTCGAATGGACCGGGAACGAACTTAACGCTTTGGAATTTAGTAATCCCGGCGTCCTGAGCGCAAAGGGTAAACCTGTCAACTCAACGGTCTGTGACACCGGTGCGTCTTCAATTAAGTACCCTTTTCCAGAAAATATCGCTGCGTCGTTTTGCTTCAGAAATGCAAATTATATGGAGTAAATCGCTCTTAAAATTTTTAAAAAATTAAGAAAATAAAAAGGAATCTATGTTAGACGAAAGTTTGTAAGGAAGGTGCTCAATTTAATTTTATTTCCTAGATATTCTCCACTTAAAAAATTGATAATGACTGATTATTATTTTTTATAATTTTATGTCAATATCTTCCAATGATGAATTGGTTTTGATTCAATACTATAAGAACGTTTATAGACTTTAACAGTTCACTGCAATTGCATCCGTTAATCCAGTCTCCATTATTTTTGCAGTCGTTCTTAATTAGAAAAAAATTAAGTCTCAACGTTGAAAATTAACTCATTGGAAATACGATCACTTAAACTTCTTAGCTATTTTAAAAAATAAAATTCTGCAAAATATTTCAAAAGCACTTGGATCTATCCCGACATTATCCATTAACGAGACGTTTCACCGGCCTCGCGGTTACATTGATACAAAAATCACCGGAAAATCTTGGTGGCTTCGGAGTCAGAAGTCACTCGAGTGCACTCGTCGTCGAATAACGCGGCGTATCCGCCGGGTGATGATATCCCTCGCCTATATACCCGCCCGGTTCGGCGCGCATACATTGGCCGGGCGGACGCGCCGGTAGGGGAATATAGGCGGGCTCGCGCGGCGGAAGAGAAGGAATCCCACGCGAGCTTATTTCTAATATCGTCGCGGTAAATCCAGAGCACATAAAAGTCACAGATTTCCCCGGAGAGAAGTTCAGCTCGCGGGCGGACCCGCGCGGAATCAGCGTATGAAAAAAAAAAGCGGAGGCACCGCGAATTTCGAGCTCGCGCGCGCTCGAAAATCCTCCAAGAATTTCGCTCGTTTGTGGCGGCCGGTAAAAAAAAAAGGAAGAGGCCGGGGGGGGAAGGGAAGCCGCAGTAAAAGCAAAAAACAATAAGCCGGCTCTTCCTCGCGACCCGAGGGGGTGGATTGCGCCTGGAAGGTAAAAAAAAAAATCGGGGATAAAAGTAAAAGCACGAGGGCAGCAGAACAGCCGCGCGGCTGGCGGAGTGGGGGGACGCTTGGCAAAGTTGCAGGAGAAGCGTAGCATTAGTTAATTAGGCTGGGCAGGAGGCGTGACGTCGTAATTATTGCAACGTAACGCGTCCGCGCGAGCTACCGTGCGCCCCGGCCCAGGCCACGGCTGCCAGGTCCTGCCAGGCTGCCTGCCTGCCTGCCTGCCACGACAAAGTTATTAATTGCTTCCTACCATTCTAGCCTCGACTCCGGCAAACTCGCCTCCTCCCACCCCGCCCCCCCGGCGGCTTCCCCTCTTTCCGCCCCTCCATGCGTCACAGCATTCTCTCTCTGCCCAACTGCCTTTGTACCCCCCGAGCCCCGTTCGGCCCTCGCGCGCTTCATACCTGCCCGGCGCGCACTTACTTATGGGGTGGCCGCGCGTCCATTCGAGGATGTGTGGAAATGAAATGCACGCGCTTTCGCGCGCGTCTATTTAAGGCGACGTCCACCGCGCGACCCGGCGAAATTCAATCGCGCATAATTCACGGGGATTATGCGCGATGACGCACGCTTGCTTGCCTGCTTTTTCAATTGCTGACGCGTGATATTTAAATGAGCGCGCGGACTTTTACATGCTAAGTTTGCAGATATAAATCATGGGCATCCGCACCCTTTGCGTGTGCAATAAGGACTTTTCGTTGATATTAAGGGGGTATCCTGAGTTTTCGTTTTCTTCAAGATCTTTTAAAAATTTGGACAAACTTATACTGTCGTGTTAAAATTAAAGAAGGCTTTTAACACGAGAGTAATTTTAAATCGTACACGCGTTCGCTCACTGTGGTTAAAATTTTCTTCGAATTTAAAAAAAATTGATTTATTTGTTAAATACTAGATTTGTAACTCTATAATTATTTAAAACTGAGTTTGCTACATCCATATCCACTTATCTTAGTACACAAATCCACTTATTACGATAATTCATTTAAGAGCATCGAATCGTTCAATTAAAATCTTTGACTAATATAAACTGTGACAAGACTTTACACAGCAACTAAAAAGTAAGCGATAAATCGACAATCGACGTCTGAGCGCGGCAGGTTACCAGTATAGTATTTTGGCTCGGCGATACCCGGTTGCAGAAATGTTGATAATCTCGCTGTGTCCGCGCTGCTCTTCTCCTGTATATTAGCCGGGCTACTCGGAGAAGCACGCATACTCGTCTAATAGCCATTACTATTCGTCATTGCATCCTATTATGGCTAAATACCTCGATAATGGAGTCGGCCGCCCCGGGAGGTATTTGCCTGCGAGCTATGTGGCCGCCTAAAAGATATATATCGAACGGCCGAGAGAGCGATCGCTCTGTCGCATGAAGGATCCTATTGAGCCCCCACTGCACATATATCCGCAATTCACGCATAGTACGCTCTGGAGGGCTTATGCAAGAAATTCATGTACGCTTTCCACTAATCAGATTTGAGTTGGAGATGAAATGTATACTGCGTTTCGAAAAAATGAAATAATCTTATTATGATATAAGTAAGTTGAATATAAATATATTTGTTCGTTAATATTAAAATAGCAAAGCCGTTACATTGGATATGAATTATAAATTTATAAACATTAAAATGGTAATCAGAAATATTTTGTTAAAGATTTAAAATCTTGCACAAAATGATTTGATTGGTGACTCGAAGTCACTAATGTATTCAATATCTCTAATATCTATAAATATTAATTATTAATAGAAAAAAATTTTAATCAATACCTACGAGGGGTGTAATAATTCTTACACAGAAACATCAAAAACATATTAATATACAGTTATCAAGAACCAGGATGATGTTTTATAGATACGTGCTGAATCATTACCTGCCAAAATGATGTTTTTTTTTTCAAGACAATCGCCCATACTTTAAGAGAAGTCCTCGGTGTTAAGAGGAGAGAAAAGAGAGGAAAAGAAACAGTGCGCGCATAACTTTAGACTATGATAAAAAAAGAAGATGATAATGCTCTTACGATCGAGCTTGCCTCTCAGTTTCCTGAACGATAGCTGCTGGCGGGTAATTACAGCGTCAATGGCAAGAAGGCCAACGGTATTGCCATTAAAGTGCGATTTTCAAACCTCGTAAAAAGACTGACGGACTTTTTACGAGCTTCACCCTTTCCTTCCTCAACCACTCCTTTTTTCCCTGCTGTCAATTCTTTTTTTTTTACTCGTTTAAAATAAATTTTTTTCAGATAAAATTAATGCGAAAATTTCAGTATTAAAATGAACGCTATTAAAAATTTTGAATTAAGGGGTTGCAATAATCCCACTGCGCCTTACACACGGATGCAATTTTTCGTTTAATCAATTCAATTTTTTAAACATCTTTGGTTGTTAATGCAGAGACACATTCTTTAAAGATAGAGAAAATGTGTCTAGTCCAAATTAGTTGTTAATCTCAAAATTTAATAAATGAATCGAAAAACTGCAATGTTGGAATACTATTGCCCCTTAAGAGAACACTACATGTGAGTATTCTTAATGAGGAGTGTTCCCTTAATTTCGGTAGAGAGTATATTTTTTATATTTAAAACATAAAAAGAAACATTTAAAAACAAATTGATTTTCCACGCGCAACTGTAGAAAATTTCACTTAAGAGAGGGAAAAGCAAGTAAACGCGGTAAGCAAATGGGGGGTGAGAGGGAAAACAAGTCTCGATTTAGCGGGAGCATCGCCGTGGAAATAGCGTAGCTTATCTCCGTTTTTACGAAAGTGTGCGGCCGAGTCACTAACACCCCGAGCCTCCGTGACTTCGTTGTTACACGTACACAATTACCGCCGGGCGAGCAAGAAAGTGCGTACGCGCTCGCAAGAAAGAACGCGAAAAGCCGCGTCTGTGGGTAGAAACGGGAGGGGCGGAAGGCGGGGGCGACGGAAGTTCCGGATTTCAAGCCCCGGCGCTGTAATATTAAAGCTCGGCGGCGAGATATTAGTATGCCGGTCGCGCATCGTGAGAAAATGTATGCAACGCGACGCTTATCGTATCGGCGGGTCGAGGTCGTGGGTATAGTTACGGAGCACCTTTCGCCCGGCGGTAATTTGCGCTCTCGTTAATTAGCAACAGAACCGTAAGAATCTGACGGTTAATTTGCTTAATTAATTTTTGAAGGAACGACCGGTGAAGTATTACTTTTAATTTGCACGAATAAGACGCTCCAGTTTTCGAGATTATATAGATTAATTCTTAAATAGACGCGCTGCGATATAATTATTTCGGAGGCGAACGGAAGCAGCGCCTGCTTAATATAGCAATTCTCTTTTACCTCTTTAGAAGACAGGTAAAATCCTCCAAAACTAAATTTTAATTTATAAGTCCTCTCTTAAAAAGCGATGGCAGGATCTTGCGATTCCTCGAAAAAAGAGATTTGAACTAATAATGGTTGAACATCCGGTGGCGCCGAAATTCAAAATGTTTGGATATGAATTTTATATTTTAAATCATTTTTGGTTTATTTAAATAGAGAAATGAATTAAATATGTAGTTTCTAAATTTTCTAATTATACTCTAAATTTATATATTAATAATTTCGTTAGAGGACACATTAGAGCGCGCGAAGATCGCTGAATTTTGCTAGTATTTAAAAAAAAAATGCAATTGTTTGAAGCGTGAACATCGATTTGAGACTAAATTCAGTCGGACTGATAAAAGACCATTTTTTTTCCTTTGACGCGCTTGGAACATCTGAGACAGCTATCAAAGCCGAAAAAAAGCCTATAAACCAAATTCTATAGGCTTAAGAAGGATAAAATACCTTGATAAAAAGCTCGTGGAAATTTTTGGACAATGTGAAAGTATCGGAAAGCACCCACGCAAGCAACCCAGCTGTATCCAGGCGAGTTATTCTTTTTCAAATTTTCCAAGCGTCACATTGATCTCTTTTTACAATTTTTATCGCAACTTAATACTTGGCAAGATTTTTTTCGAGGATTGTCAGTTCTTATAAATTTATTTCCAAAATTTTTTAAGATTATATACAATTTAATCACTTGAAATACAAATTAATTATTGAATGTAAAATGAACTTATAACATAAATTAATTACAGAACATATAAAGTGCGTTTGAAAGCACTCATTTAATACTTGATGGCAACATTTTTTGGTTAATAAGGATCGATTGAAAATTTTGCGCGCGATGCGGGGCACTATTTTAATCTCTTAAAATGTCCCCTCATCCCGCATCGATGCATAAAGTATCGCACGTATCATTTGCTAAAAAGCCGATGCATAAAAAATAATCAACTTTTACCCATTAACATTAACCTTTCACGAAGTTCCCCCGGAAATTCGACCGATTCCGTCCAAATTCACGGTTTTGACGTTTATAACGTCGATCTGTGTATACGGCTGTCAGGGGCTTACTCGCGCTACACCCCCCGATTCCGAATATTTTTGGATGGTTAATAATTGACGCAGGGACGCGTACAGCGCGCGCGAGTCAAATTTATCGCGCTATCGCTCAGGACCGCACACTATACCCGCTGGTTTGCACATCAAGTTACACTCCATCTCGAAGCTCATTGGCTAGGCTCAGTAATGGGACGCCGGACTCTCGCATCATCTCCCTTTTTTCACGTCGATCCCGTTTTATATTTAAAGGCGGTAAATTACCACAAATGAGAATTTTCATTATACGCCACAAGGCCGCCGGCTAAAAGGTTACCCGCGCGCGCGTTCATTTTTAATGGTTGTAAGCCCGGGGTGAAAGAGTAGACAGAGATTTAATTATTAGTTACACGATATCAAATTTTCGGGTAAAAGGTTGTAATAATAATTTCCCTACTCTGGCTGCATTTTGCACTTTAATTTACTTGAACTTATTAATTCGAATGCCGAACGATGTAAAAAAATCGTTTGCTCATTTTTACCGATGTTTTTAAAAAAACTAACAGCCAAAAGTAATATTATTAACTGCAGGTACTTAAAAAGAAATTAAGGTAATCGGATTACTCTTTTAATTTCTCTTCGAGTAAATTCATTTATTTAACTGGAATCGTAATAATTTAAACTTCGCAAAACAAGTAAGAGTTATAAAAGCGAATAAATCTCATCCCATACCGTTTGAAATAGTGCGTGCTGCATCTGAGTACATACAATTAAAAAAGTCAATATTTCGCTTTGCGTAGCAAAGGCGATACTAAAACTGAAATAAATGAGCGGGCATTAAAGCCGGGAAGATTGAAGTTTCTCGTTAAAAAATTTTTCTAATTATAGCTTAACCTTACAAAATGATTCATTTTCCGCTGAAAAAAAGAGTTTACTGCACCGAAAGCTATTTAACTCGCAAAATATTAAAGTGCGTATCTCAAATTGAAAATTACTCTAAATAATGTTTCGTCCACTCGTTCGCTTGCGTTCGCGCTACTTCGGCGGCTGTGTTCAAACTTTAATTGCCGATTGAGCAGCGGACGCGCAAAGAGATGGGTTTGATAGGGCTCCCGCGGACAATTCGAAAAGCGGCCATCTCTGATGCTCTGAGCGAGCAAGCAACGAGACGCGAGGCTTTCGGCGACATCCATTTGGCGCTTCCGTTGTCGAAATTTCGAAGCGAGAGGAGGCGAGGCGCGCGAGCCCGCGCCCGAGAGAGAGGGACCGATCGTTTTCTCGGGGGCCGCCAGCGGCAGGAGACCGAAATAGCGGTATAAACGATGCCTATGTGACGGAAAACTGGATTTATGTCGCGGAAGCCGTAAACAAACGCGGCGAGCGACTGCCGAATAAATAGGCGAAATGGCCCGTTGTTAGCAAGCCGGTTACCCGCCGAGCTTACTGCGACGGGGGCGGGAGGAGGGGAGGAGGGGTGGGAGACCGAAAACAATGTATTCCGCTGTTTCAATGAATTTCTGGGCGCCGCGCTACTAAAGACACTGGTGTTTCTCATTAACCGCGTGTAAAGTAAGAACGAGCGTGTTAATTAGGAGATAAGTACGTGCCAGAATATCGGTGTACTAATGTTCAAGTAGCAGCGTTTTTTCTTTCAATCGAGGGTGCTAGTTCACGGAGAAAAGAAAACTATTTTAATTTTTTTACGGATTAACATTATTGGAAAAATTGCAATAGTTTATTGTAAAATTCTCTAGGACCTTAGTAATTACATCTATTATAATCAGCAGTCTGCTTGAGTAAAAATTATAATATGGTAAAGTGATCAGACTGCGGGAAGGAGAATTTTTGCCATAATTTTTGTCAATCTAGTTGGTAAAAATTTGTAATCGCTTTACCAAGCTGGTTGGTGATTTTTGCCAACTATCCTGTAATTTTTACTCATTTGGTTTTCGCAGTGTAGATTTCAAGAAAATTTTAAAAGTAAACTTTAGTAATTTTTACAAGAAACTATTGCAATTTTTAGTAGAACTTTTTTCTCTTGTTAATTTCTCTGTACATCGTAAGCTAAAATTACAATTAATATTTTTCACGCCTTTTTTACAAAAGATTACATGCAAAAAAAAGTGAAACAGATAAATTCAGAAAGTTTATAAAGCGGAATTCTATAAGAGTGAGTGAGAGAAAAGGATCGTAGGAAATGGAGGCTATATTGGAATTCTCCGAAAGGTATAGTCGGCCGCATGCTTTAATACCAAAATGAAGCCTTTCCATGCGAGAAAGGGTCAGAGGATATCCGTAATAAAATGAGAACAAGAAAAGTAAAGCGAAACTCACGGACTTAAATAAAGCTCGAATCTACCTGAACGATATTATGATACGTTTCTCGCCTAAGCAAAGCCGAGTACAGCGTCTGCGAAGAAAAAGGGAAGGAGGAGCCGGAGCCGGATATTCTGCATGTTACGCGGTTTTTGACCAAATAACCGGGTAGGCCAGCAACAGCTGCTATGGTTCCCATCTTGTCTGCGGGATTGAGAAAATCATAGAGCAAGACTGGGGGGTTGGGGGAAGGAGGTCTGGCATCTCGATATGAAATTCGATAAACCAGAGATATCTCAGATGGCGTCACCTTGCCTTGGGTGGGAACGCGATTGTCTCGAGGTGAGGGCGACGTGTGCGTGAGGCTATCGCCGTGTAAAAAAGAGCCCGTGTGTAACGGGGCATGTAGAATTTCATTACAGTTAAAAAAAAAAAGAAATATTTAATTAAGGAGAGAAAAATAATAACGTGGAAAATGCGAAAGGCTATTAAAACATCTTAATTTGATTTTATTGTGTGTAAATTTCAAGATCTGAAATAATTATATGAGCTGGCCTTAGAAAGAGGTGTTCTTCTGCATTTTCGTGCACTGAAAAGAGGAAAAGAAAAATACATAGTTAAAGCGAAAGCAGCTTTGAAACAAGAGATGAAATGCGTTAAAGTAGAATGATGAAGGCCCCCAGCATGCATCTAAGCCAAATTAAATCTCTACTGCTTTAAACTTTTCATTTAATTTGAGAGATTGACACTAAAATGATTATGTTATTATACTATTTTTACCGTTTTATCGCAAAATTCTAAGAATAGTGAGATTAAATAAATAAGTATACTATTAAAAATTTTCTATTATTTAAATTCTGTATTGTTAATACTCAAATGAAAAAGTATCTTTTGACAGATTAAAATTTCATTTTACTAGGTTCATATATTCATTTTAATTTACAAATGAAATATTTAAAAATAAATTAAAAATTACGATCGTTAAAACTACTTTAGAAACTCATCACGAGAGCGCCGACAATGACAGCATTCGACCGTTTTTCTACAAATTTGCATAAAAAGTAAAATTAAGAAGAAGCAGAATTAAAAGTATAACGAGCAGTTTTTCTACCGACCCAAGCATTTGTTGTTTCTTTTATGAAGACCATAATTTTAGCGCCAGACGTTGTTAAGAATAGTCCGATAAAAAAAAAATCCTCCCGTCGCGGTGTAATTTCGCATACTCTTTCTTCTCGCCGGCGAACCTGACGGACGGCAAAAGGGCCGAGGCAAAGAAGGGGAGAAAAAAAAAGTAAGGAAACAAATGCACAATCGTAAAAAAAGAGGGCAGTGTTCCGGGTCGTCGCCTCGGAGCCGGGCGCAGCTCGTACGCGCGAAAACAAAGCATAGACAAGGTCGCGCAGCGCGGAAACTAGCCGAGCAAGAAGGGGAAAAAAGGCAGTCGACATCGAATGCACGCGATGACTTCGTGATGTCGAACGATATTGTTTGCACCGACCCCAGTATGTACGTGTGGCCGCAGCTTTATGAAAAAAAGTACTATTTGTACTGCAGTGAGTTTTTTTTTACGATATAAGTCAGCGGAAAGCAAAATCTACTTTAGTGCGCTCTCTTTCTGCGCGAGTTTTTCTTATTGAAATTTAAATAAATCTCGTGTGATTTGTAATCGTGTGTGTTGCACAAGAGTAGCTTTAGTTTTTCGATAATTGCAATAATTAATTTTACATGATTTTTACAAATTGGCTGGCTACTGGCTCCCTGGATTTTCGTAAATCATTTAGTATACCGCGGATCAAGCAATCAATTTTTCTTTTACGTGTAGATGATGCTAAAATTTTACGAATAATTGAAGATCCGAATGATATAACGTTATTACAAATAGATATGCTTGCAATGTATGAATGGTCATTGGAGAGCGGTCTTCTACTAAATGTCAAGAAATATTACACCATTTCATTTTACAGGGGTAATAACAAAACTCTTGTGGGTTATAATTGCGACATAAATGGTCAAGCGTTAAATTGGATAAGCTTTGATGTGACTGAGGCGTTTGCATATGTTGGCTAAAGGTTCAACTTTAATTGCCAAGTAACCTACAATATATAATTCTTGCAAAATGGTAGGATTCGTTAGAAGAACAATTACCAATTTCAAGGACATTACTGTAATAATATGCAGGGTATACCGTTGAAATTTTAATTGTAAAAGATCCATCTAAATAACTTTCCGGGGATACATATTTGACATTGTGTTTTGCCATTCCCAAAATAGCTCATTGTTCACGCGTTTATCGGATTCAAGTTCGACCTTCCTACGATCTTCAGGTGAGAATTGTACCCCATACTCAACAATGTTTTTGAATAAAGTAAAATTTCCCGATATTTCCAAAACTGCAATGAAAATTGTGGGTTTCTGTTAAAGAAAACAAAGTTGGCCTTCCAATAATCTCAAGAATGACCTTCAAGAATAATCTTTGTTTTATTTCCAAGGACACCGTCGCATATCCTTCTCAAAAATATGAAAAGTTTAACTTCGAGGAAATTCTAAACTGACCAGTAATAATAGTCACTGAACAGAAAATGACTAGTTTTACAGGCCATATTTCTGACAAAGTTACCTTTATAGTTTTTTCAAATAGTAGATTCCCGAAATATGATCTAAATGGATTTTTTAAAATGGGAAACTCTGTTTATTCGTATAAAACTTTTGGTACTTCATACCAGGAAGGCACAAATCCATTTCTTTTAGAACTAAATTTGTTCACTAGGAATAAATAATTGTATATCTGTCAGATAATAGAATTTTCAACGCTCCAGTCAGACAGTGATAAAGATCAAACTGTAAGCACTCCGACGAAAATAAGATTTTCCCCCTCTCCCCCCCGCTCCCTCCCCAAAATTCCCCGTCGCATTACTGAATAAAAACGAATAACCTCTTCCGCCGTTCCATCGGCTCCTTACTCACGGTCGATTCGAATTCCAAATGCCGCCATCGGCGAAGGTGGGTGTATGCATCGAGGAGCCGGCCGATTCGCGCGTGCGCCCCGCGGAACGGCACCCGGCGGACCCTCGCGCGCGAACATCCTTCCTTCTCACGTCCGCCGAGCCACATAGATATCCGGCTTATTCTAATGCAAGTTCCAGAGGCGCCGCGGCGCTCCCGTGTATCTTCCCCGACGACCCCCTCCGCGAATGCATAAGGCATTAGGTCGCGGGGACCGCTCGCGCGCGCGTCTGCCCGCACACGGACTCGCGCCACTGCCGCGAGTCGAGCGGCTACCTGCCAAATCGTCCTTATCGCCTGCATGCCCCTGCGATTTTCCGCGGCTGCCTCGATCTCGGCTCTCGATAGGTTGTCGAGCTAAATTAACGAGACACGTAGATTTTGGATTGATAGGTATTTTGAGGAGTATAATAATTGGATAAAAATTGATTATTGGCTTATGGTTATTTCAACTTTATTCATTACCTGGTGTCTGAAGAGTCATATTAAAAGTGGAAAATACCATTTTCATACATATTTACTTTGCTGAGAAAGAGGAAAAAAGTTATTATCTTTAGATAATAGCCACGTTTAAATTGGTTAAAAATTGAAATCGGCAGGTTACGTGAAAAGAAAGAATGTTCAACAATTGACATATCAGATTCTGGATGGAATAATGACACTGGTTGGGTTAAAATTTCTAAAAAATATTGAGTACTATCAATACACATTATTAAAATATTTGATAATATTAAACTCTTTTATTTTCAAGCAAATAAATAAAAATAATTGTTATAGGTCCCATTAGCCCCTTAAAGATTTCAACTTTTGCACTTTAATTTTTCCAGTACAAGATTAGTTAGTTATTATTACATTTTTTATTTATTAGCAAACTATTGTAAGTCATATTGAAAATAAAAATTAAAGGTTTGACAGAACTATTAAATGGAGTATAATAAATTATGGATTAGTTGTAAGAACTTGTGGAGAGTAATCGGGATTTGTGAATCGATACATCGTTGAAATGTTCGTAAATTTAGCTTCTGTATGAGTGTGTATTCTATGTCTTCAAGTAGCGCAGGGTATTGTCCTACGTCGAAATTGCCCCTCTTCTGATTAATTGCGAGCACGTGTGTAATGATGCGGATAGTCTATCGGACTACGAAAGTGGTGAGATTGTCCGCTCAATATAGTTAAAGAGATATATTGCTTTATATTTACGTTGAGAAAAATAAGAATTAGAATCTGATGATACTAATAATCAACAAATTAATAATTCCAGTCTTTCGTTCGTTAATCAAATTCTCCAGATAAAAAAATAGCGATTTTATAACGAAGTTGTCAATATACAATAATAATTAATGTTCAAGATTTAAAAAAAGGCTCTTATACGGAATTTAAAATAATTCTTAATTGAAATGAAACAGTGCTACTGAATTATTTTTTATATTTTATCCATGATCCAAATGGAATACTTTATGAAATCTTCCCAATTTAAATCGCTTGAATTCCATCGAGCATTATTGATGTTCAAGCTGAAAAAGGATTGTATTCAATAATTTTTCTGACCTAACACATTTTTAGAATCTCGAATCTGGAGTCGAACCCTTCGCTGAAAAATTTAAAAAAAAGAACATTTATTCGCTTATATCCGTCTTGCTACAATTACATGAAGTTTGTTACACGATGCAGTTGTTACTTGATCTCCGACTCATTGGCCAAAGTGACAGATTGGTCTCGCCCGGTCTCCCCGGGACTCATGTTCGCAAGTTTTATGGAGGCCAATACGTATAAACACGGCAGTCATGAACTTTAGGGTTAGCGACAGATTTCGCGCTCTCGCTCCGCGGGGGCTCGGGAGGTCAACCGTCTTGGCTTTACGATCAATACGCGTCTCGTATACCGAGCAGATTATGCGTCGACAGCGTTATGCGATGTAGCGGCATCCTCTTCGCTTCGGGTTAGGGAGGGGAGAGCGTACGAGAGATCCAAAGGAAGAGAGAGGGAGAGAGAAGAGGAGATTGTCGTAGCCCGAAGGTTTCGGGCTTTGAGTTCCAGTTGTCAGTTCGAAATGGACTGACTCCGCAGAATACGTGCGATCTCATCCGGGAGATCGCTGGCGCACCCACGCCACAGCACGTACGAATCGAATTACCAATGTTGTCCGGATTTTGCGAACGGTGGCTTCTCAAGGTACTGTGAGTCCTTATTTATATGAAGAGCCGGTACACTATACGGCTATCTCCGTATGAAGTCGTGCAAAAGCGACAATTTTTTTATTAGTTTTGGGCTCTAACTATGAATTAAGCTTTTTAGTCAGATAGTAGATATTTACTTTCGATCAACTGGTACTTACTTTTCCAGTAGTAAACTTTACTGTACCTTTACATTCGATGAGTACACGCTGTAAAAAGTTTCGATTTTTTCTATTTTGTTGCTGTTAAAAGAAATTTATTCTGTAGCATTTGATTTGTAGCAAAATTAAGTAATGATGAAAATTTCGTATACCGGCCTTACTAATATTATACTCCCCTTTACTAATATTCATTTTTAATTGCTTTTATTGTTAATCAACTTGATTAAATCAAGAAAGCTTCGAAAAAAGTAATCATCAGTATTTACACTGATTGATAACAAAACGTAGGATCTTTATATTATTGAAAAATTGTAACCCACCCCAAATTCCCACAAATTTAATCACTCTAACCAAAATTTCCCCGAATAATTTTAATTTAAATAATAATTTACGGAAATTAATTGCAAAGCATAGCAAATTTCCTACTACCCCACTATAAATCAAGAATCGTTTTGGCTGGCCGCGCGAATAAGCCGTTAAAGTCCTCCCCTTCAATACTGACGAGCCTATTGAATGTGTAAATACCTTTTGAAACGACTGAATACACATTCTTCGCTCGCGCCGCCGTTATCGCGCGCAACGGCTGGCGCATTATGTCCGCGCGCGCGCAGCGGCGAAAGAAAGGCAAACGAAACAAAAGTAATAATCTTATGTGGGCGCTTCGCTCGCGGCTCATTGCTGGCTTCTCTCTCTCTCTCTCTCTTTCTCTCTCTCACTCTCTCTCTCTCTCTCTCTCGCCCCCCAATGGGGGAATCGCTGGCAAAAGGCCATTCTAAACCTTTTTTTCAGCCCATCCCACCCCCGCCGCCGCCCTCGTATAGGTGAGCCAGTTCTCATTTATAGCGGCGCCAGCGCGGCGAAATATTCTTTTGCACAGTTCGCGGCGTGACAGCGTGAATAAGCTTGAATCCCCGCGCGCGCGCGCGCGAGGCTCACACAGAGGGAGAGTCGCACCTCGCGCGAAAAAGGATGACGGTTTCGTATAAAGCGACGGCCGGGAGTTGACGTCGCCGCCGCCAACGCCGCGGCAAAAGCGTGGCAGCCTGCCAGTTCCGCGCCCGTCGCCTTCTCTCGCCCTCGACTATCACTTTTTCGCTTTTCGGACCCCTTTTTTTTGCCGCTACCTGGGCTAAGGTGTGTGGGAGGGCCGCCTTTGCCTCGCGGGCATACTACCTTTCCAGGAGAGTGGAAGAAACGAAAATTCCCACGAGAACGAATTTTTAGTTCGCGTCGGGCTGGAGAGGGAAACTTTTTAAATAGCGGTGGTTGCCCCTTTTTTTAGGAGGCCGTCGCGTAACTTGATGCACGATTTCGGATGATTATCCGCGGGTTGAACTTTGGAGTGGAATCGTTACAAGTTTTTTGGGACTAGAGAGAGGAGTGGAAAAATTGGGAAATAATTAAGTATCGAGAAGGAATATGGGGCAATTAAAAAGTGTTTAAATACTGCGAGGATTAAATTACGTTCGATTTGTAATTGTATTCGCAGAAATAAACTAATGAAAATAACTTTTACTTTGGTCCTTGGATTATTTATATGCATGTAAAAAAGTAATTAGATTATTAACTGTAACAATTCCAGCGTGATTTAATCAACGTTAATTAGTATAAATGTAGAATCAGTACCACTGTGTAGCAGAAAATGTGTTGCTAAAATCGTTATTGTTGCTTTTATAGTCAATTTATGTTTATGAAATTTTAATTCATAAATCTGATTAAAAAGTCAAAATGTTGAGTCGAAGCGTATATTTTATTTGTTTTGAAAATGATATGATTTTTTAAAACAATAATACGATTACCCAATAAAAAGGTAATCAAAATCAAACAGAAATCGAGATTCCAGCCATTGATTACAAAAAATCGAACGCGCCAAAGTCCGGAAAAAAATCTTTATTAAAAAAAGAGCCGCGCCGCGAATTCAAATATTACGAACCTGCACTGCTCGCAAAATAATATTTCAGCTCACTTCCAATCTATAGCAATGAACCAAATGTATTGTGAACGGCTCGGAGAGTGAATAAGAGGGAGAGAGGCGCGGAGTGGGGTGGAAAGTGGAAAAGAGCAAAAGAGCGAGATAACGAGAGACGGAGATTATGCGCCGCGTTCGATGACCCTGTGTTCGGCACAATATCAAACTGCATGGAAATTATTCTCTGTTTACGAAGCCTGCATGCCTGCAATAATATTTAGGCTGACCTATACTGCGCTTCGAGAAGCAATTTTTTTTTTCTTTTTTTGCCGAAGAAAATGAATCGCGCGCTCTCGAAAATAAAAATTAAAATGAAAAATGACGAATTTTACGGCGGAAACTGGTATCGAAAATATAAAATTAATTAAAATCGATTTGAACAAATTCGTATTATTTTAAATTCACGGTATTTCGTTCTACAGGGAAGAAAAAATTTGATTAAATTTAAAAAATGAATAAAATCGTGTTTATTTGATTAAGGTAAACTGGCAGATCGTTAATATTTTTTTTTTAAATATAATGTATATTTGCAAAAAAAAGAAACATATCGTTAGAGTAAATTAATACTGTATAAAAAGAATTTCGTTAAACTAATTGCTTTTATTTGTTTTCCCACAATAAAAGTGAAAAATAAATCTTCCTGCCAATGGCTTTAATTAAAAATGTTAACTAAAACAAAAATGTTAAGCTCGCGTTCATAAAAGAATATTTTCTTGGAATACTTGATACCTTGGATTCTATCATTAAAATTATGACTTATAAAAATCGATTTTTAAGAAAATGTTGAATTCTTATTAGTAATAAACTATTTAGATTCCTATTCATTAAACATTTTCCTTTTCCGGGACAAAAGAAAATGGATTTTAAAATGTATACCTCCTTGAGGGAATCTTTTAATTATTTTCTGCCAATTTAAAAAATTCATTAAACTGTGCCAGTTTAATTTTCAATTCGGAGCTCGCACCATCTATAAAATAATTAATTATATTTTTAAAATAGGTTTCCCTTATTAATTGAACACTCAAGTGACTAAGTGGACTCATTCGAAAATCTCGTTTTATTCACTTGCATCAAGAATCACGAGAAGCAATAAAAAGCCACGTTAACTATGGAAAGTGAAAACCGCAGCCCCTAAAAGCAAAAAGTGTACACCGCATCCCAATAAGGTCCAAGTTTGCAACTCCCACGACAAAACGGCATCTCGTACGTGTGGGGACGCATACATCCACCTGCACGCGTACGCGCAAGGTACGTCGTAAAGGGATTATTACGTCCGAGAGGATTATGCAGGATTCACGTGCATTTCGCATATTCGCCGAGTAATTTGAAAAGCCTCCGTTCGCCGTAGCTCCGCGCGCGCAGACGAAATGATAGAGCCGGCTTTTAGCCCCTTCGTTCCGGTAGCCACTCGGTTTGCCACGCCGCTCACTTGTCGCGGCGGGGGCGATATTGAACGAGCCATTCAAATCGCTTTGGTTACGCCGCGTCCTTTGATCTTCCGAGCTCGTCGCGGGGGATCCCCTCGCGCGTGATTCTTTTTTTTCTGCGAATTTAACTCATTTAACTCGCGCATTGTCGGGCTCAAACGCGGCGTAAATTAGGAGTCCTCGGATAGTTTTACTCATGCGGAGAGATAAATACCTTACTTCCAATGAAATGACACGTTTTTGAAAGAAACTTTACAATTCCGATCGAAATGTTATCAGTAGAACAAGTCAATATATGGTCAGCCACTATTATAGTAAAACTAGTCATTACATCAGTGACGCTGGTCATTTTAAGCTCATAAAATATTTGAAACTTCCACCAAAAATAATAGATTAATAGATAAATACCTTACTTTCAATGAAATAACACGTTTCTGGGTGAGGCGCTAACGAGTTCTTTGTAATGTGGTAATAACTAGTGTGGTAATAATTGCTCAATCAATTCAGCAACACTTCGAATTTCTCACTATTTTATTGGCAGTAAGTGCCAATTTTTGTAGAGGTTCAAAGAAACTTTACAATTCCGATCGAAATGTTATCAGTAGAACAAGTCAATATCTGGTCAGCCACTATTATAATAAAACTAATCATTACATCAGTGACGCTGATCATTTTAGGCCCATAAAATATTTGAAACTTCCACCATAATTGATATAGATTAGACGTTCCGCGCAAAGAGCATTCGATGTAAATCTCAGCAATGAATCTCGCTCGAGTACGAGGTACATTCTACCAACGGAATCTTTAAATCCGCATCATCGACGCGCTTTCCCCCCGGTTAAATTCACTCTCCTCTCTCCTGCATCAACCCGCCGAGGAGGGGCGCGCTTAAACGAAACGATTTTCTCGTTTGGCGCCGCGGCGGAGAGAGAAAAGGCGGCGGCAATCCAATAACGCTCCCGTACTGCCCTATGATCATTTCGACAAACGAAATTAGACCCCATAACGAAATAATCCGCGCTCAAAGAGCTCGTAGCGTAAACTCGCGCGTCGTGCTTCCCTGCTCCCTTTCCGCCGCTCCGAGGAAAAGCCGGCGCAGCTCCGGGAGGAGGGAGGGGGGGGCGAAAGAGGGTGCGGAGAAAAAGCCGTGGCTAATTTTGAGAACGCGGCGAGGATCCATTACGGTGGCAGTCGCGCGTGTCGTTCACCGGGGGCCCCGGCCACGTGGCGTGCAGCAGCGCGAGTGAAAAGACCAGCGGCGAGCTGCTGTACGGACTGCCGTTGCTTACGTGTGTATACGTCCGCCTGGTACACTTAGGTGTATACGTGCAACACGAGTGCCCGTCACATTTGGGCTTTTTGGCTGCGGGGCGGTTAGAGAGGTCGGCAAGGACCGAGGCGGAGGTCGGGCTGGCAAACTGCGTGTAGCTCCGGGCCGAAGAGCCTGGCAAAATGGGAAAAAGAGAAGGAAGTACAAAGGAGGAAAGTAGGGGGCCGCCACAAAAGTTGAAAGGGGGCGAGAGAATTAAAGAGGGAAAATTAAGAATGGAGAGGAGACAGAATTGAGGGCGGCTAGTGTGTGGAGAGCGAATTGAGAGGGAAAAATAATGTGTTTTAGCGATTATGTAAAATCTTTTATGTTGTTTATATAATGGATAGATGTATGCTAACTTTGATTTTAATTTTTATAAAAATAGCAATAATGTTGTAGAGTAAAGAAACTGGAAAAAATAATGTGTTAAAATACTAATTATTTACTAAAACTATATTCAATATTCCTCGTTTGTTTAATTGTCAATTAAGATTATAAGAATTAAACAATTATTAAAAGTACATTTTCCGATGAAAAAATAAACATTCTGAAAGTGAGATAAAAAATTTAATTATGTAAAGTAGATAACATATAAGTCATCTACTTTAGAAGGAAGTTGTTCGTTACCTTGACCTGTGCTTACTTTCGTTTTAGTAGCAAAGGCAATGCAAATTTATTCGAAAAAAAATGAAAATATACCGCGGTGGTCACAGGCCACAAAGATGACCTGCTTTTCTTTAACAGAGGCACATTTCTATTGAGAATAACTTTCTCGTCGATCAGCTTAATAGACTGTAAAAGTCGAGAACTGCGAAATCATCAAAACTCCTTCAGAAGATGAGCTATTTTTGCTTTTAATATCAAGTACTTTGAAATCAAAGAAAAAGGTATTTATAAATTTAGATTCACTTTTATGAATTTTTATTAAAGGTACATATTTAAAAACAAATTTTTAACATGTTTTTTAAAATAAATTAACAAACAGTTTGCTTGTTATTCTCTTACGAAATATGTTAATAATTGAACCGTGTAAGATCTTTTCTAACAGTCAGCTGTCGTAACTTTCTCCAACAAAAGCTAAGCTAAAAAATAAAGCAACCCAAATTACCAGAAAAGCTATTTCTACCTTATACAAAACGATCTCAAAAATCCGTAAATTTATTAAAATCTCCAACTTCAAAAGAACCGCGATCTCAGTACCACCTCTTCCGGAAAAGTGTAAGATAAGCCGATAGCAGCAGATCCTGAAGGAAGACAGAGGAGACAGCAAGAAGTCGCGGAAAGGAAAATGTAGCCGATGTATACGTATATGAAAGCAGGGACAAAAAAAGCGAGAGAGAGAGAAAGCAGGCGCCGTAGCAATCGCGGTTTCGAGTGCCGGTAGGACGGGGGCGGAGGAGCCGCGCGTAACTTCCCCCCGGGGGTTACGAGGTAGAGGGGTTTTATTCGGCCCCGGGTAAAGCTGAAACTGCCGCCGCCGCTGCGTCTCTAACCCAAATAGCTGCGTTTTCTATGCGATATCTTCCGCCGCCACGCCTATGAAAAGATCCCGCCGCTCTCCTTCGCGCGCAATGAGAGAAGAGCGCCGGGTCTTTTGCGAATAAAAAAAAAGGTTCAGCGCTTGAACGATGCACCCGGCGGGCGAGGAGGGGGCGTCAATGAGAGAAAGAGAGGCGGCAGTCGAATGTTCCCGGGGCTTTTTGCTCCGGAAAGGCGCTCAGCCGGCTTCTTTTACTTCGCTTCGCGCGAGCGAGGAAAAAATTACAAATGATTTATAAGACAAGACATATCGGAATAAAGTCAAGGAACACCGCTGCGGTTGCTCCTTCATTTTTTGCGGGAAACTTTCTTTTCTCATTTGCGGGGATGCGTTTATTATGAAAGTTCTTAAATTGGATGCGATGGAAACCGCGCTTGTTAAGTCTGTCTCAATTTCTTTCTCCATCTTTAGCAATCTCATTGATATTGTTCTAGTTGAATGCAAAAACTCTTTTCAAACATTTCTTTTCTTTCTCTTTATTAAATTGATAACTTCTACTAGTGATTGGTTATTCAGTTGTTCGTTTTTCCTACAACGTGGAAATTTTTTTTTTTTTTTAAAGTATACAGCGAAGTAATTAGAACATTTGAAAACTTTGGACGTACATCATCATGACCTAAAAAAAATTGCCGGGCGTACTCTTCATGCTGTTTAAAGATATAATTAAAAACATCTTAAGGTGCAGTATAACTTCAATGTTTGCAACTGCGGTTGAAAAATTCACAAGCTTTACCACTCAAGTCCCATATTCGCAAGTTACCTCATAAACTGACTTTTACGAGGCTGAAGAGAGCATTTCTCACTTAAAAGGACTCTGCTCCGTGCAGTTCTTATATCGCCAATGTTCATTATTATGAAATAAATATAAAAATGGATTAGGTCTCCTTTTTTAAACGAATTACCCTATCAGAGACTAAGAGCTAAAAGGAAAGATGGTGAGCATCCACTTACATTGATTTTTTTGCAGATACAGTGTTATAAAAAGGTTTCGTATCGTTACTATCTTTATTTATATATAAATTTATACACATTTTTATCACACACATAATATGCCAGGCCGTAGATTTAGTGTACCTAATGTCTTGAATATATCAAAAGTATCAAGTAAGAAATTTTATTTTTATAAACAGTAAAATTGCACTTGTCATTCAAATATACTAATTATAAAATAGTACAAGTAATAAAATCAACTGATACTCTACTTTGTTGACGTATCTTATCGTTTCATCTGTTTTCAACCGTTTCTTCTTTTAGGCAATACTCTCATTGGTGGTTTTGGTTATCGAAAACAATGCCTATTCGATTCATCGGATGCATTGCTTCCGTAAACAATTTTCACGTTCAAATATCGGTTTTGATAAATCAATTTGTAACGATCGCTCATTCTTTCGCTGAAAAAAGAGGGTCTTTAAAAGAAGAAGGTGAAAACGTGACCACGAAAGTAAATAAATTCCAATCCGATTGGTAAAGAAGCGAAATAAAAAAAAAAATGACAATCGGCGCTTGTGTACCGCAAAAAGAAAGGGGGAAAAAAGCAAGTGGTCGTAAAATATGAATGGTACGATAACCCCGCTCGCTTTACGGCTCTTAAATGTTACTCTCATATGGCATTCGCGAGCTTGATAAGTGCCGTTTTGAGGCCGAGGCGCAGCTGGGACCGCCGGTAATATAAATTCCAATCGAATTTCGCAGATAATCGCACCCGATACGAACTGCGCGCGTTAAATTGAACCAATCTGCGGCCTTTCTGGCAGCGGAGATAAAGTCTCACTTAAAGATTCCTCTTCTGATTTTTCCCTTTCTCCATTCTGTCCCTTCTGTTGTTTTATGCCTTCGATCTACGCCTTTATTGCCTACCGTTTCCTCTATACCCTATTAAACATTTTTGTTCAATTCCACAAACTTTCAATCCTTAGACAATTCTTTAATTTAAAAAAATTTTATTTTCAACGTATGTGTATACAATTTAGACGCTAACTTTTGGTAAGAGTGTTTTACAGTACTATGTTTATAGTATTTGAAATTTTCAACTTTTTTACGAGTCACTCCACTATTTCAAGTCCTCCCAATTTGTACAGCTTCTCCTTTCATTTTCGCTCTCATACATCCTTTTCTGGCTCTTTAATGGGGTTCGTTCTTACCATTAGCCCCCAGCCTCGTTTTGTCCCACTTGTTCATCGTCCATTCTTCTATAACTGTGCGCCATTGTCCCATTTAGCTCATTTCAACATCGATCCATTCGTTATTCCCTTTTGCGGCTGGTTGTCGTCGCCGCCGCGGCCCGGACAAAGAAGGAAAGCGATCCAAGTCAGGGGACGAAATGAAGATGGGGGGGGGGGAGAAAAGGCCGTTTTATACTCAAAACGGAAGATATCGCGCGGAATCTCTCGCGCTTTTGTCCACAAAAGAGGCATCTCTTATCTCGCGTCCTTCACTCCGCCGTCCACTTTACCCACCGTCGGGCTCTTCCCTTCTATATCGCGCCGCCTTTCACCATCGCGTGCTTCCAGGTGTGCCTTCTCAAAAAGAAAACGAGACTAGTGAGAATTTGACTATTTCACAATTCCTCATTTTTTTCAAATGATCGAATTTTACCAAACAATTTTGATGTATTTAATAAAAAATGTCAGTTAACTAATTAAAATTGCTGTTTTATAATATTTTAATTAAAAGATAACTGTAGTAGTTTTACAGAAACTATCCTACAGTATTTCTTATAGAAATTATAAAAATCCTATTGGAAATTCTATAATATTTTGGCTCAAAAAAACTTATAGAAATTTCCTACAGGATTGCTGTAGGATATCCTATAGGAAATTTCTCCTATATTTCCCACAGGATATATCTCAAATAATTTATACTAAATTTTCTTATATATTATTCTTAGTACATTTAAATGCAATAAAAGTACCGACTCCCTTTATACTTACATGTAACTTCAGCAGAGTCTCTTTTTAAACCTCTGTAATAACATCGTGTCACGGATCATCGCGTACACACTTATTATATTTTATGGACGTATTCGCCGGCGAGAGACGGCCTCCGCGTGATGGTTCCATTTTATCTATCTCCTCTGCGCTGCCCGCTTTTAACCTCCCTCCTTCTTTATGAGATCTTTTCGTTAAGATCGCCGACGGATAGCGGGGCACAAGCAGGCCGACGAGGCCGGGCCCGTGCAATCAATTTTGCGTTCTATTTCGCGAGGCACAACTGGACGCTCGCTATCTCGCTCCGATCTGCTCGTGTGCGTTGGGGTGGTGATTTTGAGCCCTTCTAAATTTGCCCCGCTCCCGCGGGTACGTGGCTGTAAGTAAAAGGCAATTCTTTCTTTCTAAAATAGTGCTGCTTTGATAACGGATGCGCAATAACATTTTTCACTTTTAGATTTCGCTCCGACTCGTTTAGCAGTTATTTTAAAAATATTTTCGGATAAGACTTTTTCGGTTATTTAATTGAAGGATAAGTTTTAAAGTATTGATTACTGTTTTTAAAAGTGTTTACTAAATATTAATCATATTATTGCAAAAGAAACGTAATTATATTGAAATGATTTAATTAAATATAAATTTACATTATTTTATAAACAGGTATACGTTAGATGAATTAAATTACTGAACCACTCAGAAAGACTTGCATATTATTGAAATTTACGTGTTTATATAACTGATATGTAAATATAAAAAATATCGTTATTTATTTTATTTTTATTATGCACATCTACATATCACTTTTCTATAGTTTCAATTATTTTTCTCTTCCATTCGATTGCTTATCCATTATTTTTATATCAGATCAATAGCAAAGTCTCTAATCCCCTGCGGTTTCAATAAGCAATCATTTATAGTTACAAAGTAATGTAATTAAGACTTGAACCCATTTGTGCGGGTAACAGTTATTTCAATTCCCTATTTTTTGAAACTTGAATTGCTTACTTCAATTATTTTTCAAACTGCATATTGCACTCTCGTTTCTAACCCAGAATCCATTAAAATTGATTGAATCACCCAGTCTAAAAGTAAAGACTCAATAAACTCTGCAGATGCATGGACATTTTGATCGAACGACATGGCACCAGTAATATTGAATGAAACTTCTAAAATCTGAATAAAACAAAGTGTTGAAAAATCCCTGACGAATGTGAGCAATATAACAAGATTAACGAAAGCAGAGTAGTTTTCCATGTTTTTGACACCAGCGCAGTATACAAGAGTGAAACTCAAGTTCCTACGAGTCGAGACTAATAGCGAAAGTTCAAAGAAAATCCGGACTATATACGGCGGCGCGCCGGAGAGCAGCTCCTTAATCCGTGTCGCGTGTAAAAAAAAATGTCAAATTCATTCGGAGTGCCAGTAGTCAAGGCACGCTTAATATAACTGGAAAATTATAAGATCGGGGAGAGGCGGCGGAGGAGCCGCGCCTGCGACTCTGCACTGCCGGCCATAAGTAAGCCGGCCGGCCAAGCGAGTCAAGGCGAAGTCGACGACGCGTATCCTATTGCCGCGCGGCGTCCCATTCACTAGTCCTCCCGCGGAAAATTAATGGTTCCATTCGTACTGGGAATTCCGGGTAATGAGAGATACCTTATTCTCTCTTTACTTTACCCCTGCTCTCTTTCGCTCCCTGCCTCCCTTCTGTCGCACTAGCCTTTAGATCCAGAAGCATCATTCTTGTGCCTCACGATTTTCTCAAAGGGACGGCATTATGACGGTAAGAAATTAATGCGATGATGCTATGGTACCGTAGACCGAGCTTTGAAAGTGAAGATTAGTTTTACTTCTAAGGGTTTTCTACTTCGCGCTCGCTAATTCAAATTACTAAAACTTATTATTTATCTTATTTCTTCAAAAATATACTCATATGATATGATTGAAAATTACAAATTGATGGTTGAATGCATCAATAAATTCCGTAATTTTACGTAAACCAATTGATTTAAAAAAATCTCCTTTCTATAATAGGAATAGTTTGAAAAGAAATCAATCACCAATGTTAAACAAAAATTAAACTGAAGTGATTCTGTATACTGCTGAACAAAAAGAGTTAAACCAGAATTTTACAAAATATTCTTTTGAAAGAAAAATTGAAAACAAAATAATGAAACAGTGAATTTCGCATTTCTATTGAATTATTTCCATACGGTAAAACGTATTATCCGCTTGCCAAAAAGAGAAATATTATATCCTTCGCAATTAAACGACTCCGTGCTCATCAAGTGCAAAGTTGTAAAAAAAATCCATGAGCGACAAGAGATCGGAATTCCAATCGGTTTTGACACCAATTTAACGTGATACTTTTAATCGGACACCGGGTCTCAGGTGCAGAAGTCGCCGGTGCACGAGCTGGAACAATATAGATCGAACGAGCATAAGCTCGAAAGAATAAAAAAAAGAAGAGAATAGAGGGGGGAGCGAGGGGTGGGTGTTCGAGAAAGGTGAGAGGTGAACGAGTCAAGTGGCACTCGTAGCCTAGTGTTCGACGTTCGGCAAACAATTGAGGGATAGACACGACGTGCCTCCGCGTCGAGTTTCCCCCTAATGAGGACGTGGCGTGCGGATTAACGACCTCGACACTGGTGCCGCGCCGCCAAGCGAAGTCATTACAATTTCATCGGCGCGAGGTAATGGTCGTTTCATTAACATTCTCGAATGTCGCGTTAGTAGTCCTAGAAGCGCGAATACTCCTCGCCTCCCTCCCCCTTCCCCCCTGCTCTCTCTCTCTCTCTTTCTCTCTCCATCTCTCTCTGCAAAATAGAGTGGCACAGCCTCTCTCGCGCTGATGCGCTCGTTTCAAGCTGGCTCTCCCCTCCTGTTCCCCTACCCCAGGCCTGGAGTTGCCAGGCTAAGGCCGCGGGGACTAAGGCGGAGAACTGAGAAGGAGTTACGAGATTAGTAACTGAAAGCGAGGTGACTGCGACAGCGAGCGGCGGACCGGGAGTATTACAAGAGGGAAAGAGGATCGGCGGTGTCGACCTGACGGAGCTCGGGCAATTTCGAATTTATTTTAATAAGGTATCGGATGTTGGATGTGAACCGATAATGAGAATGTCAAGGAGTTCTTATATTGTGCGAGAGGGAGGCTGGGGAAGTCTTCGAAAAAAAGAGGTTGTTAAATAATTGTGAGAAATAATTGCAAGATATTCTCAGATTTTCTTTTTGCAATATTTTTCGAATGGATATTTTGCAAGATTAAGGCTTTAATTTTTTCGATAGAACAATACAACTTAATTTACTTCAGAATTGGCGTAAAATTATAAATTTCGAAATATCGACCTTCACCGTTGAAGGTATTGACTGTACCAGGGAGTTTACACGGAAAATATTGCACTTTATCAAAGAAAATCAAATCACCCTTGTTCGTTTATTGCATATTTAAATATTTGCAGTGTTTTCGCTGAAAAATAATATATAGAAATTCTGTAGAAAGTTTTTCTACACTTGCACTGTTGCGCAGATAAATACTCTAATTTCTAAATTTCTTCCAATGAAAATTTTACTAATTACCAAACAGTTGCGCACTTAATTATCTATACTTATAAAAGGGATTAAGAAAAATTTATCGAATTTAATTGTGCAAATGTTGTAAAATAACAAATGCTACTTGCTCGCGTATAGGTGCACTTCAAATCTAATGGATTAGTCACTGTAAGCGAACCTTCACTTATTTACAGTGATAAGTGCACAATTGTTTGGAAATTAGGTATGGAAAAATCTATGGAGGTTTCTGCAGACGTTTTTTCAGCAGGACTGAACAAATTTTGTAATAATGGTAAAATTATTTCTTTTCTCATTCAGCAATCTAAAGAACACAAAGGAAAAGTGACGTTCAAGTAATCAATTAACGCAGTACTTTTATCGAGGCCCGAAGAACAAGCTAAAGTATCAATATGCAACAATCAGGTTTCGCTCCCGGCTCCATCCATCGGAATCTCTCGTTCCCGATAATGAAAGGCGAAAAGCTTACGAACGATCTGAATCGGCGGACTTGTCGCGACTGCTTCGCCCCTCCCGTTCCCACTCTTTCGACCCCTAGACCATCGTAAAAGGGACCAAGACGATTTCCGTAAATGAGATTTTGCCTCGGCGTCTCGTTCGCCTCGTCAACCTTCCCTTTATGTTACCAGCCGGAATTATTCCCGCAGGCCTTCCCGGGTGCTACCGCGCCGCTCGTCCCCCTTTTTCTCGCCTCCCCCTCGCTCCCGCGGAGGGTACCATCCTCGCAATAATAACCCCCCGAGATGAACAAAATAATTGCACGTTTATAATTTCTAATTGCTGTGCTCGCCGATGCGTTTGCCTGTGACAAACGCCGCGCGTTTGCTTGTCATTTAAAGGCGGTTGCCTTAAATGACTTTAGAGCTTTAGGTAAATGCTTTAATGTCGTTTGCTCACAAAGCAAGGGTTATCTTTGTGCGGAGGCTTTTACACGCACTTTGATAAGCTCTTTTTTTTTAACGACTTGAGAAGGGGATTTTTAAAGAATTTTATTTCAAACCTATTTACAATGAAGGTTTTTCCCCAAAAACTTTTAGTTTATGAAACACATGAATCGTTAAAACCTTTCGTATTTAATCTGTTATTTAATTTTAGTAAGTTGTATGATGTCTGACCGGATTCGTCTGTATCTACTGGCGATTATCACACTAAAGCTTTTAGGGGAAATGACTAAATAAATAAATAAGCGCAAGTTATATATTTTTTAATAACTATGAAAAAAGACTTCATTAGTTAAAGGATGTGTCTAAAAAATTTGCTTGAACTTTGATGATGTCTGACCGAATTCGTATGTATCTACTGACTACTATCTGAATAAAGTTTCAAAGGGAAATGAATAAATCTATCAATAAGCGTACGTTACATATTTTGTCATTATTAACCATGAAAAAAGACTACCTTAGTTAAAGGATATGTCTAAAAAATTTGCGTGAACTTTGATGATGTCTGACCGGATTCGTCTGTATCTACTGGCGATTATCTCACTAAAGCTTTTAGGGGAAATGAATAAATAAGTAAATAAGCGTAAGTCACATATTTTGCCGTTATGAAAAAAGATTATATTAGTTATTTAATGTAAGTAAATTGTAGTGTAATAGTAAAAATAGGAGAGAGTGGGACATAGTAGACCACCCTCATAAAAAGTACTTTATAAAAGTGTTATTGAAATCGATGCATTTTAAAAGATTTATATAAGATAAACATTACTAATTAATATAATAATATATATTCTTGAATAATGCATCTTTTTTAGTGAAACTTGTTCGACATGCTTTTCATAGCAAATGAAAGGAGGTGTCCCACTACTAGTGATCAATATACTAGCCCTCGAAAATAAGTAGTCGTGGATGAAACTTTCTCAATTCGGAGTTACTTCGAATGACCGAAGTAGCCGTTTAACGGCCATAAATCGCGGCGACAGTGATAAGCGCGCATAATGGAAATTGATGTCTAATAATGTAACGCCTACGAACTCATTGAGCGCATCGCGTCGCGGCTGTTCGCCCGGCGGCGAGCGCGCGCGCGCGCATAAGCCAGAAGCGGCGAGGCGTCGACGGCGACGGGGGAGGAAACTCTCCCTCTCACTTGCGCGGAATTGCGAAAGGAGTAATTTTGCACCTCGCGCGTGTCATATCAATCTTCGTTAAGCGTCGGAGGAAGCTCGCTGTAATTACCCTTTAATTTCATTGACCACAAAGTGCTTCTCCGGGACTCCCGAGCCCGGATAATCGAGACCCTTCCGTGACTAAATAAAATCGCTATCTCCCCGTCTCCTTTCTTTCCCGTCCGCCTCCTCGCCGGCCCCTCGGCTCGAAAATCTTCACTTCCGGATTTTATTATAAGAATCGACGTAATTCCATTTGACGCTGATCGTTCAATCAATCAAGAGGCTCGGAGTACGAGGCCCGTCGTGAAAATTGTTATTTTTTAATTAAACCCCCCGGAAAAAAATCGATCGCCCGCGTCGTTAACGATATAAAACCACCGCTGGAAGCTTTGTACACAAAAATTATTGATAACTCGCGCGAAGCAACCGCTTTTTATCGGTGTGTTTAAGCACCGAACGGAGGGACTAGCCGCCGGGGAATCGTTAACCCCGTAAATCATTAACCTCGAATACAATTTTCTGAGGAACACGCCCAGCGCATACACAATCGGGCCCCTCCAATAATTCATTCGATAAAGCAATCATACAGTCGGCGCGCTTAGGAGGCGAGTGCATTTGTGCGTCGGGAAATCGGTGCCGCCCGTCGAAACAAATGGAGTGCCGGCGCCGGTACTTCATGAAATCATAATGACCCTTCCTAGCTTTCGTGTTTCGAGCATCGCCCGAAACTTCCGACACCTTTTTCGTCTCTCTCTCTCTCTCTCGCTCGCCCCCTGCCTCGCGGTGGGCGGCACACCTACACCACCAGCGGGACTCCGAACTCGCCCGGCCAAAGAAATTTCGGGCGGGAACTTTACCCGGGCCGAACTTGGACGGGAGTCGCGCAGAGTGGCGCGAGGGAGAGAGAATGAGAGGGGGAATGCACGGCTGCAAGCTTCCTCGCGCCAAATCTGAAGAATTGCCCCGGCCAAACTCGCTCCATTCAAGTTCGCTCTCGCGGTCTGGTAATCCGCTGGCTTTATATACTTTATAGAGGGGTCCTCCGCCGCGTGCAAGTGTGTACACGCTGGCTTACCGGCCCGCCGCTGGATATATGCATACGGGCCACGCGCGATGCCTTCAATGCCGCACGCCAAGTGTAAAAGCGCTGCGGGAAGAAAAATTTTACGCCGAGTTGAAGAGCTATTGTATACGGAGAAAGAATTTTCGCATAAATGCGCCCCACCGCTTTTTTCCCTGGGTTTCGGGTGATATATATTCAAAAGTTTAGTTTGACTGGTATTTTGAAAGTTTTATAACAGATAAGTTTTTAGTCCTGATTCGGAATACATCTGTTATTTGAGAGTATCGCAGTAAGAATTAGAATAACATTCTGGAACTTTGCAAATGTTTATAATTGCATCATCAATTAAAATGTCAATAAAGATTTTAGGGGAAATTAATAAAACTGTAAATAGGCGTAAATCACGAAAAAAGATTACTTTAGTTAAAGGAAGCGTTTAAAAAATTTGCTTAAATTTTGATAGTGTCTGACCGGATTCGTCTGTATCTACTGGCGATTATCTCAATAAAGCTTTTAGGGGAAATGAATAAATAAATAAATAAGTGGAAGTCATATATTTTACCGTTAATAACCATGAAAAAAGATTATATTAATTAAGGGATGTACTTAAAAATTTTTCTTGAATTTTGATAGTATCTGACCGGGCTCGTCTGTATCTACTGACTCTTATCTCAATAAAGCTTTAAAGGGAAATGAATTAACCTGTAAATAAGTGTACGTTACATATTTTGTCATTAATAACCATGAAAAAAGACTACCTTAGTTAAAGGATGCGTTTAAAAAATTTGCTTGAACTTTGATGATGTCTGGCCGGATTCGTCTGTACCTACTGGCGATTATCTCACTAAAGCTTTTAGGAGAAATGAATAAATAAGTAAATAAGCGTAAGTCACATATTTTATCTTTTATATACAAGAAAAAAGACTACCTTAGTTAAAGGATGTGTCTCAAAAATTTGCTTGAACTTTGATGACGTCTGACCGGATTCGTCTTTATCTACTGACTATTAGCGAATTATTAAGCGCAAGGAAAATCACTTTTCTAATCTGTTTAATTTTTTTCCTGTTTAAAATAAAATTAAAAAAAATTATAGAAAATGTAAATATTATTGCACCTTCCTGAAAATCACTCGAATTACACATGGTACTAACGTCCTTTGAAAGCTGCAAGTAACACTAAATATTATTACAGACCCACATGACTACCCTTGCTCATGTATGCCAAGGCAACCCACGGTGTTTACGCACGTATCTCGACACTAAATACAATAACATATTGTTAACAGAGATTTTAGCTTATTAAAAAAATAATAATAATTTTATACAAATGAAAAACAAAAAATAAAGATAAGAATATTATATTAGCGTAAATGGACATTGTAAGATACATAGACAAACTTTAAAATCACAGAAACAATATAATTTGATTAATAATAACTATTATTATTATTAATTAATTAAAAACTGATTAAATTCTTTATAAACTGAATTAACTATAATTTGAAATTATAGTTATAACTATTATATATCAAAAAGGGCGCTTGGCTAAGAAATGCCCCAAGTAAGTATTCCTCGGAAATTTTTTGTTTAAACTTATTTAAACCATGAAAAGCAACTGTACTATTCTACAATAAGTGTTTTTTTTCAGTGAGTGCTTAGTTTGTTAAAACGTCTAACGGACATTCAACTTTGCGAAATGTGATTGTCCATCATTGCATTTCAGTAGTGCAGGTCAGCCTATAGTCAGCCAACGTCCTAGTTTCTTTGCATCTGCTTTTTTCTGTTTCAAAACTATGCGCCACAAACGACTGATATTACAATCTTCTTACACGACATTCGCAAATATAAAATTAAGTATAAAAGTTCCATTTTTAAAGTCTTACTTTTATTTCAGTGTCAAAGTTTAATTGTCGAACCACTAATAAATTGAAGAGGATCTTTTAAATATACGAAACAGATTGTTCTTTAATTACAAAGACTAAATCAAATTATATTTACCTACAGTTTAAAACGTCAATAAAAATTTACGAAGCAGTTTTTTTAAATAAAAATTGATCCTAAGCTATTCTTAATAAATTGAAAATCCTAACGTCCAAGTCGATTTTCCCTGAAGAACATTGAAAGTGAAAATTGATATAAAAGACCTTTGTATTCGCCGGATAGTTTTCGCACCTCGGCCAGGCAATTACGGACGGCGAGGTGAGCGGTCATGAATATCCATTAGATTCGCGCGGCGCTCGCAGTGTGATTATCACAGTCCTTGCCAGTTTCGTTTGTCTTTATGCTACTCGGCGTTGAATAAGATGGATCGCCGCGAGATTTGCATTCTTTTTACACTGGCGAAGTCTTGTTTCGCGCGGACGTAAACACAGCCATGCAGGTTTCGGCGGCATTGATCGGCTAAGCGCCAGGTGTATTTGCAAATTCGTACGTTAAAGCTCGAGGCGATTTTTTCGCCGTTCGTTAAAAACTTTTTTCCCCCGTTCAAATATGCAAAGGCAATAAAAATTTCATGAATTTATTATTCGCGTAAAAATAATTTCGGCGACTTTAATTAATTAAACTTTCGCCTCGTCATATCGTCATTGTCTTAAAAGTTAGCTGACTTAATTACGAAGTCAGAAGTGCAGTGGTATATTTCAGGGCTTGCCACAAAGCATGAAAGTTTTCATTATCAATTACTAAAATGACACTTCTTATTAACTCCAGCTTTAACGTTGTTACGGCTCATTTTAAATAATTGAAATGATAGCAAAGTTTATTATCCAGCTTTAAGAAACAATTGCCGTTTTATGTAATTAAACAGTTTGCAAATTAAAAATTGTACTAAATATTATACGTCTGGCTTAAATTTGAAATACTCTGCAAATCACCACTTTACTTACAGCATAAAATTAGTTTCAAAGTTTAAGAAATTATACTGCATCTTTGTAGCAAGTACCATAGAAAAGTAGTAAGATGTGAAGTTACATTTTTCGCAATTTGATTTTACTCTTTAATGCAAGTATGTAAATCTAAAAATGTGAATACTAAAAGCTACATATCTTGCAAGTGCAAAAAATGTGTTTAACTTGTTATGCCGAGAAACCACATATGTGCGTCTGCAAGTAAAAAAAGATGGGATTATCGAAGTGAACATAGAAACTGGGATACGCAATTCCGATAAGTCGAACTTCGAATCTTCATTTGCCCGTTTAACTTTAATCTTTCTTTCATGGTAAATCCTTTACAGGAAGCTCCTTTCTTCGCAGCGAGTAGCTTCTTTTCCTCCTTAGTTCGGTATAGAACGAGTTATACATATAAAGCGCCTGCCGAGAAAGAGAGAGAGAGGGAAGTTTTTGTAGGGTTTACAGTATATTGCTGTTTAAGAAGAACCAAGAACGAGTTGCAAAAGTTCCCTATTGCTTTCTCTTTCTCTCTGTACCTTTAAATCGATCTACACGTTTTTCCGCGGCTAAGTGCTTCGGATCTTTTCTCCAAAAGTTATAAACTCTTGGATTTTTTCCGAAAGGCGTAATAATTCCTGTGTAGGAGCGAAACTTTTCTCTTCCTTTTTCCTATCAATAAATTAACTGCAGACGAGCTTATTACTTCCATTGCTGCTTACTATCCCCGGAATGTTAGTTTGATCAAAGTTTCAAACGAGCAAAAAGTATAACTTAATTTTATTGTTAATAAAATAATTATAATAGTGGTAGTACATGATAGTACACGATATTCCATGAAATACTTCATGAACCGTAATTCAATATAACTGACAACAATGATTATCCACTTGAAGGTAAATTCAAGTAAAATTAAAACTTAGAACTAACTCTGATTAAATTCCTGAATTCATAAAGATAAGCAAAGGGAGAGTGAAAAAGAAAAGTTAAAAAGCTTAAAAAGTTAAATCTTTATAAATTAGAGCAGATTTTATATTCCTTCATGAAGTCGCGTTGTATTTCGCGGCGGCCGTTAAATGAAGACCGTAATGAGAAGCATAGCAATTTCGCAAGAGCTTAGAATGATGAATAAAATGAAAGAATAAGGGTCCGAGATTTGTGTGCGAGCTCACGATAAGCGGGGGTCTTAACCCTCGTCGAGCGTCTCGCCCGGGTAATCTCTGCGTGGCTTCACCCATTGTCTTGCACTCTTCGCGCGCCCCGCTGATGGCGTCGTGTCCACCGGCTGCCGGAGCAGTTATTATTACATAAATGGGGAAACAACGCGAAGGGGTAAGAAAATTAAACAAAGGACGAGGAGAAGAAGCAAATGGAAGTGACAAGGTGTGTTTGCCCCTTAGAGTAAATGTGGATGGGGAAGGAAACTTGCTGATAATGAAATGTCAAGATTTAATTCCAGGTGTATAAAATTTTACTTGAGTGGAATCTCGTTTAGATTAGTTTCATGTTAGTATTTTTTTTTAAAGTACGACTGAATTTTTCATTAATTATAATGTAATAGTACATTTACGTAAAGTATAAAGTTACGTGTATAATTCCAGTCGACATTTTTTAATCCATTTTAGTTTGAATAATTTATTTCCATTTCATTTTAAATATTTTAATGTGCACTGCATTGCACTTTTCGTAAAATTATTAATCAATTTTGATCAGTAAAAATAACAATTTTTCGTACCTTTAAAAAGTATTTACGAGATGACATTTTAAAATGAAATAATTGTTTGCATTTTATTTTACTGGGTAAATAATGCACACAATATTTCACATCATACCCTACTATCTAACATTTATCTTACTCAGAAAATCTTTGGAAAATTGGTCGCATGCGCTGAATAATTAAATTCATAACTATAGTCTGTATGGGTTGAACGGCACCTCGTAAACAAAGTCAATAGAGCCAGTGACGACTAAGAGAACAACAAGGAACTATCACGCGACGAAGTGTCCGGAAAGGATAGATGCGTGCCATGTTCATCTATATCTCTTCCGCGTGAACAACTACGAGGAACTCCTGAGCATTAGCATTTCAGTCGTATCAAAGAATCTCCTTATTAACGCCCAATCAACACTGAATTTCTACGTGCGAGAAATTCACCGTACCACTATTAAATTTTATCACGCTCCACATTTAATCACAATAAACTATTAACTGAATACCATTCGTACAAATTCTGACAAACGACCGGCGCTTTGCGCGAATTTATTGACTGAAATGCTTAAAGCTTAAGTTGTTGGGCTGAAAATTAAAAGAATTCCGCGTATCTCACCGCATTTTTACGCCGCGGCGCTTAAGATACAGAAACTAAGAGTAAGTCGGCCAGCGACGGGGGAAGAAAGGTAGGGAAGGAGAGAGCAAAGAGGGGGGGATCTCGCGACGACGACATTCGCATAAGACCTTCCTAAGCGGCTTATCTCCTCTGGCGATGCACTACTAGCATTTTCCGCGGAGCGCCCCGCGAAAAGGCCGCGCGCGCGCGAGAGAGAGAGGGACGCAAAAAGGCAGATACCGCGAAGCCGCGCGCACTTTCACGGCGTATAGCATCCCGGGAGCGTCCTTCCTTGATAGCGTGTCGTTTTCTACGCGACAACCCCGTCCGTGCACTCTACCGCGCCGTATCCCCCCGGTCACCGTCGCACTTTCTTTTATTCTAAAACTCCCTTTACTGCCTTCAGCCGCGTCTCCTCCCTTTCACTCCTGCACCTTTAGCTTCGCTTTCTTAATTTACGATTGCCGCGCAAATGCTCGGTGGAAAATACGTAATTATAACTTTATGAACTCGTTATTAATCAGCTTCTTTGATTCGAACTTTATTGGAGCAGTATTTCATTTCATTCCATTTCATTTCAGCGGGCATTAGCCCTCATAAAATTTACAACATTTTGCAGTAGAAGGAAATGTTGAAATACAAAACATAATAAGGAACTATTGCAAAAGTAGATTAAAAGTTGAAAAGTCAAAGAACTTTTAAACACTCGAGTAACATCAATATTGTAATAGATCAAGAAAATTTTGGAATATTCTTCCTTCGTGAATTTCTAATGTTTATAAAATCACTTATTTAAATCCACATAAGACTTTAAATATAAATAAATAATCATAATATCGATGCAATAGGATATGACAGTTTAAATGTGTAGTGTTAAAGAAATTCTTTGTATTGATGCTGTTTAATTTATATATTTAAAAATTGCAATCGAATTAGAAAGATTTAAATATGCCTGATTGATTTCATGTTTAAAAACATTTAATTAGTCATTTAATTAAATAAAGCTTTTAGCGGAAATGAATAAATAAATAAATAAGTGGAAGTCACATATTTTACCGTTAATAACCATGAAAAAAGACTACCTTAGTTAAAGGCGTGTCTAAAAAATTTGCTTGAACTTTGATGATGTCTGACCGGATTCGTCTGTATCTACTGACTGCTATCTCAATAAAGTTTCAAAGAGAAATGAATAAATCTACAAATAAGCGTAAGTAACATATTTTGTCGTTAAGAACCATGAAAAAAGACTACCTTAGTTCAAGGATGCGTTTAAAAAATTTGCTTGAACTTTGACAATGTCTGACCGGATTCGGCTGTATCTACTGACAATTATCTCAATAAAGCTTTTGGGGGAAATTAATAAATAAATAAATAAGCGTAATTCACATATTCTACCGTTAATAACTATGAAAAAAAGGTTATACTACTTAAGGGATGTGTTTAAAAATTTGCTAGAATTTTGATATTGTCTGACCATATTCGTCTGTATCTACTGACGATTATCTCAATAAAGCTTTTAGCGGAAATGAATAAATAAGTAAATAAGTGTAAGTCACACATTTTACCATTAATAACCATGAAAAAAGATTATATTAGTGAAAGGATGTGGTAAAAAAATCAGCTTACATTTTGATAGTGTCTGACCGAATTTGCCTTTATCTACTGACTATTAGCGAATTATAATTATAACTAGTAGATATCAAAAACGGTGCTTGGTTAAGAAATGTCCCATGCATTTTTAAAAACATTTAATTAGTCATTTAATTAAATGATAATTTTGTAATACAGACATATATTTTTAATGTACTTTTAACATTTTATAGCAATGATTAATAAGCAATGACCTTATGAATGTCATCATCTCTCAATGCAATTCTGTTAGAAACTAGGGAAGTAGAATCGTTCAACGAGCTCAATTTATCGATGCATGTAACAAAGGCTGAAACAATTTGTACGGTCAAATAAATTTTGCCCCTCAGCGATTTTTCCTTTTCGCTGGATGAAATACGTCCCTTCGCTGCTTTCCGAAATTTAGATGATCCTGGTAATATTGCTTTGAACGGACTATGGGGTAATACAGAAACCATTTAGTAATATTTTATAACATTTACGTTATTTTTAGAGTACCTCAGAGCTTTTACTAATCGATGCTTTTACTGATCGAGTCTTTATTTGCCCAATCAATAACCAAAATTGAAACTCTACATTATGATAAATAGCAAGACATAAATAGCAAAACAAACATAAAGAAACAATGAAAACAGAAAGGAGAGATAAAGTGAGAGGGAAGGAGGGAGAGAGAAGAAAGAGGAAGGATTTTGCATTCATTGTCGGTCGAACAACTATCCCGTCCAATGCAGCTGGTGCGCAGTGTCGACGGCCCATCCTTTATTCGTTAACACGCGGTATTTCATGTAAAGCCCAGTTACTAAAATTTTTGTGACCCCTTTTATTTATCTTTCAATGTTCCTTTCACTCTCTTGACGCATTTCCTTTTTCACAGTTTCATTCTACTTAAGTTTTTTCTTCCATTATGTTCTCAGAGGCAATGATTAGTTTAAAAAGGGGTGTCTTGTATCTACAGCTGTTGCTTTTCATTAGATTGATTACTTTATTGTTCGTTCAGTTATTTAAATACCGCTGATAAAGTTAATTAATTGTAAATAAGTTTATTTTTATAGTAACGTAATATTAGTAATTAGAATTATTATTCTTTATGTTTGAAAATGTAAACACGAATTTTCATTAATTGTTTAGCACGTGATAAATGCAACATCAACATAAAACATACTTTTGAGTCCTTTGACCAACATTTCAAATTACAAATTAAATAACACCCAACGTAAACGCTTTTTTACAAATATTGTTACTAATTATATTTTGCTAACTACAGAACCAATTTGTTTCAGTGACCAGCTCTACTAGCACATCAACGAAGATAAAGATCAAAGACCACAGTGACTCGGTCAGATTTTAAGTGCCGATTGGACAAAATCTAGGTTATTATGAAAGACTATAAAGATTAAAAGAGTAAAACCGATAGCACCGAAATCATTTATTTCAAAGGTACGATGGAAATGGTGACTGGGCACAAAAATAAATCCCAGCAAAAATAAACGATAGGCAGTAAACAATTAAATACTCCCTATGTATAGTAAAATTTAATGGCATAAGAGACGCGGAAGGCAAAGTTGCTAGCGCATCGTACAAAAAAAAACGAGGACATTCGTCACGCGTCATCGACGAGGCGGTGTCCATCGCGCACGAGATCTTCGACCGCACGTAAGCGCGTCGGCCAGCAGGGGGGGGGGTCGCGCGCGGGCGAAACTAGCCGGAATTAAAATGTACAGCGTGGCAACGCGCCGGCACTCACCGAATTCAATCGATGAGCTCTCCTCTCCCGCTTCGATTTTTCCGCCACTGCCCTCACCCATTTCGACTCCACCCTTCGGCGCCGACACGCCAGCTCTGCCGAGAGTTCCTCCAACTCGAGTACGTGTGTTTGCGTGTGTTTGCGTGGGCGTGTGTGTGTGCGTGGGCGTGTATACGCGAGAAAAAAAATTGTATTAAAGAAGAAAACAGCTGGTGGCGCGCGGCATTATTACTCGAATATCTGACGTAAGAGATATTAAAATTTTTCTTTTCGCATACAATGCTGATATGTAGGTTAGAGCGATGCGCTCAGCTTTTCCGCGACAGGGAAAGAGGCATGCGTGGAGTTGGAAAGATAAAGCTAAACATTTCGTTGACTTGGGAAAATTCAATGGATTAAAATGCGACATTTTATTTTTGGGCGGATTTTGTTTCGTATCTACAACTTTATTTCGTGCGTATGAATAAACAGGCGTAATTGAAAAAAAATCAAACGAGTAATTGCTTAATTAGGTAAAGCATTTGAAGGTACTTCTTTAAATAATTAATTTATATAAACTAAATCGCGGTTTTATGATAAATTAATTTTACATTATTTCATTGAATAATTAGTGTATTAAATTATGCAATTAAACTGCACTTTAATTTATAGATGGCATACGTAAAAAAAGGCTTTTTCTCAATTAATGTATCCAACATTCTAATGTCAATTAGTAATAAATATTCTATTAAATGCAGCAATTAATATTCATTACGGTTTGATGAAAATGTTACATTGAACACGAACGAAACGTAATTTCGACTACTCAAACAAATTAGGATATGCGCTAATGTTATTTTGGTAATTAATAAATGCCAATGCCATTCGGTTGTAAAACCCCTTAATGTTGAGAACTATCGATGGAATATTAATGAATCATTATAATTTATGTGAAATTAGGAATCGCGTATGCAACCTAGTTACATTCGTGAAAGTTTCGTACAAACGACGCTGGCTCCGAATAATATTGATTACACGTCGTGACTGGGAATCAATCAGGAGTAAATTAATTAAAATACAAAGAGCGTACGCCGGTCTAATCCGAGCTTTTTAGTGAGGTGCATATGGGGCCGGCTTGTGTTATTCAGGATATTAAACGCAAATGCTCTATTTGTATTCGCATCAGCCGCTTCGCAGTGGTGTAACCAATTGAATGATAAATTGTCCACAATTGTGCCTTTCCTGTACAATTCAACGTACATTTTAAAGATATCATTTTTGGACAAATTCACTCAGACGGCCTGCTCGATTCTTGAATAATTCGCAACTAAACAATAAGTTCTTGATCTCAATTTGAATGTACTTCAATTATGTGTATACCACATAATTGAAGTCTTCGAATCTTCTGATTATGGCAGTTTTTAATTAAAAGAAAATAAAAAATAAAGAATATATTTAACATGCTGCTATCAAGTAAATAATGCTATATTGCGTGAACAGTAGGAGTTCCGCAGTTCCCTGAACCAACATCGAAAAAGAAGCGGCTATTTTTGTTTTTCCTTTTCGCCTAGAGCACAGATTAAAGTTAAGCCCGCTCATCCTTCTCTCGGTATCTTTCCTCGTATAGGTCGCACTCGGACGTTCATTTCTGCGCGTTGCTCCTCTGAACAAGCGGTGAAAGACGGTGACGGCAGCAAAACAGATTACACAAAAAATAACAGA
This sequence comes from Eurytoma adleriae, assembly GCA_900480045.1. NCBI lineage: Eukaryota > Metazoa > Arthropoda > Insecta > Hymenoptera > Eurytomidae > Eurytoma > Eurytoma adleriae. The sequence continues at coordinate 9,987 of UXGC01000172.1, read as the reverse complement.
AGCAGGTACATATATGCATCACTGGATAAAACATAGTCCACGCTGTAATATAGAATTCTGAGAAAATCAATACATACTTATAATTTGTTGCAGTATCGTAAGACTATTAATTTATAAGACTATTAATTTATCATGAGTACTGGTATCAATTTCGCTCACTCGGTCTTAAGTACTGTAAAACTGTAATTTAAAAATGGTCAAATATGTGATTTTATATCAATAAATAAAAATAAATAAACAATAAATTGAGATCAAAGAAGATGAAGATTTAAAAATTTACACGAGAAACTTTGTCAACAGATTTCTTCCAATATTTCATACATTTTTAAATATTAATGCTAATAAATAATCAAAATATAAAGCTAACTATAAGTACTTTTAACAATAGAAATGTATATAAAAGGGAGCATGTCTGTCTCACCAAATCGAATGTATGAATAACTAATGATTCCTGCAGGTTGCCAACTAGCACGGTATTTTCTACACTGCGTTATCCCTCGTTCGGATCTTGCAGTGAGTCTATATTTCTATATTTACTTGACAAAACATTTCTACATCACCGAAAATCTCTTTTCGATAAATTTCTTGAGGAAAGTCTAGAATACTAATCTAATGAGATTAGAATACAGATATTTCTCGCTGGTTATACGATCCGTAAAATTTAAAGTGGGCGCTATCCCCGAACGTAATACGTATATGGCAGGTTATACAGTGCTTGCGCTCGCATCAAAGAGGCCGAGCTTTACCCGAACCAAATGGCAGAAGGTTTCATCAATTCGGCAGGTAGCTCACTCGCTCGAGAAGGACGCGCGTCTGTCTCTCTCGCTGAGCCTCGCTCACGTGTCATTTCTATCTGTTGCTCTTTGACTTTCTTCGTCTAGTTCCTCGATCCTTTATGACGCGCATCTTTGACGCGATGTGCCAACTTTCGCGAAACTCGTTTGGCTTTCCGTTTGTCAACGCGATAAAGATCAAAGGGAAGTAATAATACGAGTAAGAGAAAAAAGTAAACTTTCTCTGCAAACGATTTTAATTTTATATGTACCAATTAGTTAAAACTACATAGAAAGAAAAAACTAAAGAACTTGTCGCAAAATTGATTGTACGTGCAACAGTCAAACAAATTTCATAAGTTTTGAAATTGATAGGTCTAATAGCAATAATCGGAAAATGTAGAATAAACAGTTATCTGTGTCTTTAAACTCGCCCTACGATAAACTGTTCATCGGCGCTAAAATAATAACTGTATATGCAGTCGCAGCGGGTGCAGGCGTGCTTACTTTCGTACTTCCCTTCTGTGCCTCTTTCCTTTCTTTCCTTCTCAGTGTCACGTCGACTGCCTCTTACGGAAATTGGCAATAGAACGATCTCAAAGTATCGTATTCTATATTTGATTCCGATGCATTTCCGGCGACTGGGTGCTGTACTTTCCTACTTACTCCGGAGTAACAACGGCAGTAGCAACAGCCCCAGGGATTTCGACATTGAAAAGAGAATTTTCCGAATTTCGATCTCACTGTCTTTCCTCTCCGTGATATTAATCGTCATTAAGATGACTTAAATTTATGTCTGTGTGTGTATTATCGCACTGGACAAAATCCATTTAATAAACAAATTTTTCTAAGTTTATTTTAATTTTATAATTTGACATTAATAATTCAACAATCGAGATCTTAATATTGTTGATTATTAATGAATTGGCCATACCGATTTTGCAAAAAGTGGCTTTGATGATAGTACAGCTCGGCTCAACCAACGTCACGTAAACGAGCGACGGTAATTGAATGGGAAATGAAGGTGCACTGTGTGTGTGTATTCTCTGTCAGCAATATGTGCAATATGTAACCTTCCTCTCGGATTAATATCTTGAGATATTGTCCAAGGTTGAAAGGAAATATCATTATAAGTTCCTGCAATACTGTTAAAATTGAAATTTGTTAATTTGGTGTCGAAACTTCTACAATTGTTGAAAACTGGCTATTAGTCTACTTCATCTTTGTGTGTATTTTATGTAAAATAGCAAGTACGTACAATGACAGTTAGCTTTCTCAAACTTTACTTTATACTTTTTTTCCTTGATTTAAATATAACAGTTTAATATTTGTTTTAAAAATATATAAAATAGGTAAATAATATATTACAATTTTGAGTATATTAAGCATTACACATTCGTCTATATCCACTTGTCATGTATAAAATATAATATTTTTTATTTATAACTATGATCCATCAAACGACTTTGTTATTCTCTGCACTCGTTCGGAGCTAATCAATTACTGTAGAGTCTATATCAGCTGCAGATAAAAAGGAAAGTCGATGAAGTGCTAGTATACATGAGAAACAGTGAGAGTATGAGGTGTATCATAAAGGAAGATGGCCTATATCCTAAAGTAAAAAGCCTCATAAGGAGCGTTAAGAGAATGGATAGAGAGGAAACTTGGAAGACTTAGTGGACATAAATGCAATAAGTCGAATGATCTATCCTGATCTAGCCTGCCTCATTATTTTGAATTATTTTTCCAACACATCTTTTCAATCTTTATTGATTAAATTTATTATCAACAGTTTACAAATATATGAATCTAAAATATTTTTTGCAATTGTTTGCAAAATCACTTTTTAAAGATCGCTTTCTAAAAACGAAGAGAGGATAAGATTGCGCTTAAAATAACGAAAATCAGGGCATACTTTTATTGAAAAAAAATACTGGAATCAGCGCAAAGGAAACATTTCCCCGTAACACTCGCGCAGTCATAAAGTTGCATTGCCGGGGCAATCGTCGGCATTTTGGTAAAACTTTTCCCTGAAAAAGGGGCGCTACGCGCACTTAGCAGTGAAAATAGAGAAAGGAAGGAGCCAGCGGAAAACGCAGGACGATTTCGAAGGCTAAAATGCCTCAAAGCGAATCCTCAACTTCCTCTCTTTTTTTCATTCTCCCTTTTACTGGCTTTTGTTCCTCCTAATAACGTACCGAGAATAATACCGATAATGAGCTCGGCGCTACGGTCGTTTACGTACTCTTCTCCTTCCCTCGTTCTTGCATGACGATCTCGAAGACTTGAATTACCGGCTTAATGATAATAATGAGGCCATAATGCCAAATAGAATATGAACATCTAGAAAAGTGAGAAATAAGCGAAGGATACATTGTAAAGTAGCGAAGGAAAGTATGTACCTTCCGTACTTACTGTCTAGTACAGCACGTCGATTGATTGACTCGCTTTTCTGCGAAACATTGCCTCAAGGTGGATGTATACCTGTGTGTACGGGAAGCGGCTAATCGCATGCGATAACATTGCTCTGGCTGCTGTTGCTGCCGCTCCTGCTGCGCGTTATTGTATTTCACTCGGGCTCCTCCTCCTACGCTCTCCTAGTTCTAGTTCGTCTTATCTCATTTCCCAAATGACGTGCCTTTGAAATTTTACAACTAATAAAGAAGTATCTCAAATTCCTTCCACTGCACATTTGTGCCACTTTAGTTTGTAATCTATTTGTATACGAAGTCTATTAGGTAATTTAAAAATCGAATTTAACAATAATATTATATGTTCTAAAGATTGAAATATAGAAAACAGTAGATTGAATAATTGCAAACAGTAGATTGAATGAAACAGGTTCTCATTTTAAAAGTATACGTTGTGTTAATCAACTACTTTTGATAAGCTCTATTTTACTTGCAAATTTGGTTGCGTTTCCATTCAGTCTGACACAAAATCGAGACTTCTATTATTGCGTTAAAAATGTTAAATTTCAATGACAATTACAAATTCAGCGCCCCAACCGAGGACAGTCAAACAGGATAGACGCAGCGTGCCGTCACGTAAAACGGAAATGAAATTTGCAGGTCACGTACCGTCTTCATGGAAAAAGCAGCAGCACGAGCGGTCAAGTATCCTGTGCGAGCAGAAGTTATAAATGTTACTGAATGCCTGTAATTGTGTCACGAAAACGATAAGCTACAATTAAAGCGTTATTCTACCTCATTTTTGCAGATTATTTGTTGAAAAAGTTTTAGGATGGATTTGGTACATTTATTATTTAAAAAGTACGCAATCATTAAATTTAAAGTAGCAATGGAATTATTTATACGATTGTTTTAAATTAAATTGAAGCTAAGGATAAATGTAAACGAAAGTTCAAGAAATTAATATTTGTGATTCTTTTTTTTATTGCTACCTCGAGTGAGCGCAATAAAGGATCGTACATGTCATAATAAACCGACAAAATCCTCTCAGAACTAACTTTTTCATTTACAGTTCATTGTGCATGTTTGAAAGTTTCCGCGATTGTGTTGAACATTTTTCAAAGTGGAAAAGTGTTTGTTTGCATAAGTGTGTATTCAACAACATTGACTATGCCACAAGGGCTGTTGAAGAGCAATAATGATCACAATAAAGTATTTCAATCAAACATCGTAACAGATAGGTAACAAATTTGAGTAATCAAATTACATTTGATTTCAAAATAGTGAGTGAAGTATTTTAATGGCACAGTATGCAATATTATTAAATTATAATCAATCAAAATTCTTTTAACCAGGATATTTGAGATTTGGATCGTGGATTTTATTCATACTTTGAGCGTAGTTTTTTAGGTCAAAATTTTAGGGTGTAACTTTCAAAATATTAGAGACAGTTCGTCCTTAAACCTATTTATCTTCGAAACTTCGAATTTTATTATTTCGTCACTTCTTACGAAAACTAAGACATCTTTTAATTTGTGGTTTTTAAGTTGGTCTAGGATCTGTAATAACTTTTGAAGCGCCACAGAGATTTTCTAACAGCTAAGCTACCAACAAATAATGAAACATCAACTTACTAATAAACAGAATACTTTTAACAAACATCCTGAATATTTACGTAACACGAAAATTTCACGTGCATACTAACGTCACGTGAAATCGCGCCTCTCGTCTCTCGCTCGGCGGCGTCCCCCTCGGCTCACGCCGAGCGTGGCGAAATCAGGACTCGTTGGCATTTAACGCACCGCGACTCGAGGAGGCAAATACTCGTGGCAGTTCCGATTCGCTCGGCGAGGCTCGCACTCGCGCCGCGGCGACATCGGGGGGCTCCCGTCAGTCAAACCACTCGAAGCAGCGCTGAAACGCGCGGCTGAAGAAAAACGCGAACCTCCCGCTTTTTCCTCCGCGCAGGGGTTACGCGGAGGAGGGGAGGGTCGCAACGGGCACAGCCGAGTATGCGCTACGGTACACACGCTACAGCCGAGAGCTGGAGTCCTGTGGGGACGCGCGGGAAGAGGAGAAAGACCGGCGAGGGGGGCGGCGGATGTGAGCGCAGTGCGACGCGCTCGCGGGACTCGTGACGTTACGGTTCGGCAGTACCAAGTACCACTGTTCTTTCCGCATCCTTGAGTACGCCTAAGTACCCTCTCGCTCTGCTTCTTTCTCTCCCTTTGCGAGCCTCTCTCTTTCCATTCATCCATCCGTGGATCTTCCTCTCCTTTATGGGAAGAGCCTGCGATGTTCTTCGAAGAATTTCTTGTAAATTGTTACGTTATAAGTTTTGCGTTGCACTGAAAACTTTTAAATACTACAAAGAAATCCAACGCGATTCGGGAGCTGAATTTTTAAAACGTCCTATTCTAGAATCAATTTTTCGTATTCTACACATGGTTTTATAAAATTTTGCAACAATTATTTGATTATCCAAATAGAAATAAAAAATTCATATGAAAACAGTTTGATTTTTGGCGTTATACATCAGCCAATCAAATCACGTCGTTAAATGCTTTATAACATCCTGCCATTGTTTTTCAAGATTATTTCAAAAATTTTAAATTGATCACGTATTAAAATTAAATTAACTCATGGTGTATAATATGATACGAGATTATAAACTTAAAACGAGTTTATGGCGCCATAAATCAGTGTAAATAAATAATTTTGTAATTATACACCTGTAATTATAACGACATTTACACTTTAGTGGCGTAATAAATTTGCATAACAAAATGAATACATAATTTTTGTGTTCATTTGATTGCAATTGTGAATCCCAGCCCTCAGTAAACGAATTTAACCTTTTAAATTCATTGATGGGATTTTTATTCGTGTTGTGTAATCGGATTACAGAAATCATACAGCGGATTTGGGTGTAGCATCCCACAAGATGAAAAGTAATTTAAAACTGATTAATCAAATTTGATTTGTTATTTTTAAAAAAGAACATTCAATTAAAGACAATTGCACTGCGAAAATCGTACAGTATTAATTTATTTCCAAAACCAACAGTTTTCTGTAATTTAAATGGAATAAAATCCTAAATTTTTCTTTCATCCGAAATTATGTTTTAAATTCATCACTTATTTTACAATATATTTTATCCCTTGAAAGTGAGAATAAAATAAATAATTAAAAACAGTTCCACGGGATCATTCGCCCCTTTATCATATTCACGAATGATCCATACTCCTCAGCATTGTATTTCAAACTAAAACCTACTATATATATACTACTAGTAAGCGCTTTAGTTGAGGCATTTGCTTCAATAATTGATCGGATGCTCTCGTGCACTTGAATTAAGCGAGTACAAATGTACAAATGTAAATTAAAAAGTCAAAAAGAGTAAGCGAAAGAGGAAAAGGGAGGGAAGGTAAAGTGGATGGGGAGCTCAAATCAAAAGTCCGAGGTTCAGGAAGTTAAATTAATTTCAGGTTAGTGCGCGTAACAGTTATACAGTGTGGGCGGCTCCCAGCGATGCCTCTGTTTCGGCGACGGGCTGCACCAAAGGCCAAACGGATTCAGAGATGGAGCAAGGACCGAGCGGGAAAGTGAGACAACCGCAATCAAAAAGAGACGGGAAGGGAGTCGCAAACAAACGCGAAATGGAAAAGTAGCGGAGGTGGAAGTTCGCTTAAAACAACAGGCAATTGGTTTAGCATAACAAGTAAGAGGGTCTTGCGAAATTTTGCTGAATCGGGCAAAATGAAAATGTGCCGAAGGCATTTGGTGACGAGTTCGTACGACTCGCATGTTTAAGCGATCGTTTCTACGTCGGATAGCGTAAAGTATAAATTTTAAATTCTCTTCTCCGATTTTCTTATTTTCTCTTTTGTTTAAATGAGGGAACTTTTAAAAAAATGAGATACAATGATTTATTTAGTTGAGTGAGTCTGAAGAAGAACAAGTGCATTATATCGGCATCTTTTAATTACACTTTTATATTGCAAATTGTAGCAACAATCCTCTTGCAGCTTAAACTGCAATTTTGAGTTTTCAAAAATTGCTCATTATAAGTATTTGATCAGTACAAATTGAGCATTCTACGATAGTTTGATCAGCCAATTATGTTAGCTAAGTTAGTCTAAATACAGGGAAAATCCAAATATTATGCTGAACTTTGATATTGCCCCAATTACCCCTCCTTAATACATTCAATAATAACAAATTTAATTATCTACCCTTGTTCACTTGACATTTTTTACTTCCTCTATTCACTTTTACCCCCTCCCCCTAAACTCATAATACCGAGTTTTTATATTTTTAGCCGAAGAGGCTTTTACCTTTTCTGCATATTGCATAAATGCGCCGGCAGACCAAGGCCACAACACCAAAAGTACCAGAAAGCTTTACAGCAGTGCGCGCACTTGCATCAGAAATCCAGTCGAGCGGCGCCGAGGTGGTCAGTTGTATGAGTTAGATCGCAAATACGCAATACCTGTGGATCGCGCAGAGTGGCGCCGAGGAGTGGGTTCTTGAATATGCTGCGGTCAGTGAGCTATATGCGCTTGCAGCTAACTCTCCTACTTCTCTCTCTCTCTCCCTCTCTATATCTGTGCCCCTCTCCCTCCCCTTACCCCGCGACCCCTACCCGTCCGCGCAGCTTCGCGGAATATAACTCACTGAAGGCGCCTGACTTACGGGACGCTGAAACACGGAAGGGAGATTTACTAGAATCGGTGGTTCCAGAGTGCCCCTGTATATATAGCGCCGCCCAGCACCGCCCGTGGAAAAACATTATTGTGACTTAAGTTCACCGCTTGATTAATGGATCTGTTTGGTAGCTTATTTAATTTGCTCGAAAAAATTCACCACTTGTTCTTTTGTCTTCTGTACTCACTTTAATTTATCAAGTAGAAACAACTTTGGCAGTATCTTGCGTATTATTGTTGCAATGCAAAAACTGAGTTGCTTATACGTTCATTGAACGAGTACATTATAACTTTACATCTTTTGCAACTATTCAAAATATTTTTGTAATTAATACAGTTTTATTTAATTACTGTAATTACTATTTTAAACACTATAACAACTGCATAAACAGACATTAAAGTTTGGCATTAATTAAAAAGAATAACAATTGTTTATTATCAACTTTTCTCCGAAACTCTGTATTTCTTTCGTATTCTTTGAGATCCATTCAAAAAATAAGATCAAAAGTGCTATTTTGAATACTCAGTCGTCGCCACGTCCTTTTTACCGAAAATATAAATATTGCTGCTGCTCTGATTTATCAATAATGACACCCCTGAGGGTAAAAAAAAAGGAAATTTCACCCACGTGCAGAATACGATTTGCTTTAGCGCATCCACAATATCCACACTCTTCTGAAAAAAATTGAAACCTTTGCCACGTTTAAAGGTTCTGCGGCGGAAGTAATATCATACCCTTTGCATTTTCTGTTCCAAGGCCGCATCGCTCGCGAATTTGTCAATAGTCGCTCCCGCCTCTTCGCCTAAACCTTTTTCTGCCTCTTCCGGTCCTCGCCAGCGTCGCGGCTCTTCCTGCCGGCACCGGAATACCGCCGAAAAAAAAGACTCGACCTCCTCGCGGGATCGTCCAAACTGTTCCGCTAAAAAAGCAACCCGTGGGCGGGCAAAAGGCTCGATGGGTCACGCCGATAAATTCGACTCACCCGCGGCGCGCATTTGAAAAAAAGGGGGGAAAACAAAGCGAAAACGAGGACGCGGCCGTCTCGTTCCAGCCGAATAAATGAAATTTCATGCGCTTCTGCATTAGCATGAATTAAAACTAGCGCAACGCGGCACAAAGGACAAATTACGTCCTCCCCCGCGCGCGTCCTTTTCGGCGGAGGGCCGACTCTCCCCGGGCCACTTTTGTCCGCGCAACTCATCAGGCCGTACGCGGCGCACTTTTCATCCCAGGCCATTTCGCGCCGGCGTCAGCGCCAGTCGCGTTACTCATTTCCCACCTTAATTCGGGCTATTACTTACCGCATTCTCCCGCGGCCCCTTTCACGCTCCAGCCTTTCTCCCTCGCTGTTTCTCCTTTCGTCATTTCCGGCACCGACGCGTTAAATTCCGGTTCTTTTCTCCTTGCTTCTCTCGTTTTATTCTTTGTATTTTTATTTTCAATTTTTACGCGCGCGAGTTTTTGCGTGCTTCTTTTGACGGGTACCAGTTGTTCTCCTCGAGGATTTTTCAAGTTGAGGTCGGCATATTTTGGAAAGCCGCGGCTCGCGTATAGAATGGTATTTCTTGTTTGAGTAATTAGCCGGCTGCGCGGAGGCTTTCGTTACAAGCTGCGAACGAATTCCTTTGTCCTTTGTAAGAGAAGGCGCAGAGTGCGCAAGCTGCAGGAGATAACGCCCGAGAGCCTATTAGCACAAGGCGAGAGCGCAAATCTCCTTGCTTCCTTTTTTTTTTCATTTAAGGGTCAAGTCTTTTAAGCACCAGCAGGATCAGCTTTTATCGTAACAGCGTTCAAGTTTCTCGACATTGACGCAATGTTAAATTCGCTGAAGGAACAAATTACAAGGCTCGTAAGGATCAGGCCTTCAATCATTATAATGATCATTGTGAACCATGAACAATTTATTAATTTTCTTAACACTTTAAAACTTGACTATAAAAATAAATAAATAAAATTTTAGTTATATTTGATAGTAGAGGAGCTAGGGGGTTCTGGCGCAGTAGAACGAGTGTATGTGTAGTCAGCCAAAGGCTAGGGGGGTTCTGACGCAGTAGTATAGGTCCCTATTTAGTCAGACATGGGTGGGGGTAGGCCGG